>CM052715.1:66677943-66705157 GCA_028551405.1 Uromys caudimaculatus
AGGTAAGTGAGTGGATGTACCAGCACATGTGTCTATGCTGGCACAGGTATGCACGCTTAGGTAAGTGAGTGGATGTACCAGCACATGTGTCTATGCTGGCATAGGTATGTACGCTTACGTAAGTGCAGCCTTTTAACTAACCACAGAAAGAAGGGCTCGGTTTCACTGTTTGAGGACAGTGCAGACAGCTGTCAATTCTGCTGTAATATGTCTCTAAAGGGCAGGGGAAGATGACCATGTGACACAGCCATGTGGCTGCAACCTGTTTCAGGTGCATGCATACTGACCTCTGCCACAATCATTCTCTGACTGTGACAGCTGACGGGCTCCCTCTTACATAAGACTACTCTGCAGTTTGTTCAGAAAGTCCTGGTGTTTTTGACAACTTGAAGGTGCCAAATAATTCAGAAAAAATTCCAAATGATGTTGAGAACACTTTATGATATTTGTTTTGTCCTGCTCATTCTTGGTGAGTATGTCCTAAATAATAAGCTGTGGCCTCTGGCGATTTTCTAAGAATGCTTATGATGAGAACTCATTCATCTAAATCTGCTGGCCAAAGGAATAAAATAAATCAAGAATTTCCCAAATATAACAATATTTGTGTTCACTAGATAATTGATGACTGCTGCTGTACTAATTAAAACCCATCTGAGTTTCATTAATCTTGGTCACCAGGACCAATTGCCATGCACCACACCTCATGAAGTCCTCTCGTCCTCGCACTCCATCACACGCAGGTGGCCTCCCCCTAACCCTGCCTGATAGAATAAAAGATTTCAAGGGAATATGTATATCATGCACGTGTAGATGTGAAGCTATCTGGACATGTTTCAAATGGTCAGACTATAAATATTAAAAATAGTAGAACATATTATAAATATTTCACTTGTGCTCTATGTAAAAACAGAAGAATGTGTCAGCCATTTTTCATATAAATCTGTGAAATAGCTAGAACTCATGTTCACAACTGCTGACTTCTGTATCATATTGTTGAGTATAAATCCATTCAAGAAAGCACAGTGTTTGGCTGGCAAGAGACTAGGACTGCATCGCTAGGAACGATGTTGACATGAACCCTTCTACAGTCTCCCCAGAACAGGCGGCCTATGGTACATACTCTGGAACCCTTCTACAGTCTCCCCGGAACAGGCGGCCTAGGGTACATACTCTGGAACCCTTCTACAGTCTCCCCGGAACAGGCGGCCTGGGGTACATGCTCTGGAACTCGCTATAGTCTCCCCGGAATAGGCAGTCTAGGGTACAAGCTCTGGAACCCTTTTACAGTCTCTCCGGAACAGACAGCCTAGGGTACATACTCTGGAGATCTGCACACTGCGTAACTGAGTCACAGGACACAAAGGCTGACAAGGTCACAGCATCTTCATAGCACACAACAGTTGACTGGCAGTAGGCTCTCTCAGAAACTGAAGGACCATGGTCTCACGTTACTCCTGAAAATGCCACCCTAGAGTAAATAGTACAGCTTCCCTTTTCAACAGAAATGCTCCTGTAAGAAAAGTCAAATGTCTCAATGTCTCATCCACAGTCAAACTCATGGGTGGCTCGAAGCCAGGCGCTGGCATTTTAGTATAAAACATGAAACGGTCTTGGAAGACCACACACTACTAATACTTACATCACAAATATAACCCCGCCCCCTGCTTCAGCTTGGCTGTCTTAGAGACTTGACTAAGGTGATGTAGGTTACAGGCAAACACAGAAATCCAGATCCAGTCAGAACCCTTTTGAAAAAAAGGCTCTGGGAAGGAAGTGACAGGCTGGATCTAGCAACGATGCAGATGTTAGAAACAGGAAAGGGGTTGCGGGTATGTCATGATCTTACCATAGAATTCTTGCTGACACTGCAAAGTCTAACTTTATGGATTGGGAGACAAAGAAAAGCTTAAGACTGGAAAGTATACATATAATATAAAATATTTTATAATTGTATTTGTTATACTTTTGCTTTCATTTCCTAAAGTGAAGAATATGATATTCATAGCTAAATTGTGGTAATATTAATGAAATTCAAAACATTTTCTCATCACAAAAGTATCCCACGAGTGTGAACATGTTCACCTAAAACGGGGGGGGGGGGAGAGGAACAACACAACCCAGGACTTCCACAACCTTTCCACAAGATACCCTCACGTGCTAGCCCAGTGTCTCAGAAAGTAAATATGCTACTACTTCAGACCATGAATAACATTTCTTCATATCTGAAAGGATCAAATGGCAAAGCAGAATTCAATCTCAATATTTGAAACTCATTTTATTATTAAGCTTTCTTGTGGCCTTTAGATATGAAATCAAATGTTTAGGAGCCTGCGCGGCTGTGAAGAGCTATGTATGAGTTAAGCAATAATTTATAATATTATACAATTTGCACACTGTAAGGCAGATGTTTTCTGTAGAAATTTTAAAATGAGAAAATGAGGTACATTATGAATTTGAAGAGTTTACTAAAGATCTAGCTAGAGAAGATAGGATGCGTCCATATACATCCATACACGGGAACAAGGGAGAAGGAATGGCCTCTCTCATAAAGAAAACACGATCATTTTAGGTGAAAGGAAATTTCTTTCTTTAAATAATGGGACTAATTTAGAGAGTACTTTAGATGACTGTAAAACAGTATATGGTCACACACTGCAATCTGCTGAAGCAGGCTTACACACTACACACTGTCAACTTTCCTCTTCATTAACAAATAAAAAAAAAGGAGGAAATAAAAAGATGTCACTGGTTAAAAAAAAACAAAACAAAAAAACCTAAAACCCCCAAACAAACAAACAAGTAAGCCCACAATGGGAGCATCAGCCTTGGTGAGTCAAAAGGACTTGGTGTCTTAAACAATTCAAGCCAATGACTTCTGCATAGAAATCAGAAAATCCAGGATTGCAGTGGAGGAGGCTAACAATGGACAGACACAGAGATATACATGGACTCAGATTTTCCTAACTCTTGTCCTATGCTCAGGCCTGTTAAAAACACGTTTCTTTATGATAATGCATGTGACTTAGAGAAAGATGTTATCTGTTTTGCTTATTTATTCCTATTAAAAATATTTTAAAATCACTATGAATGTAACTGAAATTATTAATCTATTGTAAAAGGACAAAACAGCTATTGAATCTGCAGAACCCACATACTTCACAGCAAAACAGCCTTGAAAGAGCATTGTCCTAAAGGACAACGAACACAAAAGAAACCCAAACAGAAGGCCTTCCCTGTAAGCATTTTTGAAGAGAAGATTTTTTCGGTGTTATCCAAAAGTATTTACTATTTAAAGAAATGCTGTGACTTTCCCTGCAGGAGACAGAATCCAGCTCCCAAGTTTAGAAACAGAGAGGACAGGATGGGGAGACGGTGCCTCTCAGGAGATCTGAACAAAGCAGTGTTAAACTACAGCAATCGAACTTAAGGAAGTCTCTGGATAATATGACCATGTTCTTGTTTTCTCAAGGTTTATAAAGTGGTACTAACAAGGATTTTTAATTTCTCCTTTCAATGGTGAGGAAATTAATCCCCCAGGTTTGCACATGCTACACATTCAGGGAGCAGGGTGCTATAGGGTTAGATCACATGTAATCCTGGCATTTGGGAAACCTAGACAGGAGCAATGCAAGTTGGAGGCCCTGCCTAAGAGGACAAATAAGGAAGAAAAAAAGACAATTAAAAAAAAAAAAAAAAAGTGGCAGGCGCTCTGCATTGAGCTGCGATAACGTTCTCCAGCCTTATGCTTAAAAGCCATGTCCTCCTCGATTCACCTTCATCCCAAAGTATTTCCCAGCACAGCACGAAAGCTCAGTAACTTCTTACACCCAAATTACCTACAAGAGATGGAGTGATGTGAGCATGTGAGCGTGTGTGTGTGTGTGTGTGTGTGCTGGCATGTGTGTGTATATGTGTGTGTTGGAGTGTGTGTTGACACGTGTGAGTGAGTGTGCTTGTGTGTGTTGGCATGTGTGTATGTGTGTCGGTGTGTGTGTCGGCGTGTGTGAGTGTGTGTGTGTGTGTGTGTGTGTGTGTGTGTGTGTGTGTGTGTGTATGTGTGTGTATCAGTAAATTGTTCCACTTAAGTTTTTGAGCAGTTAACATTAAACGTTCCTGTCTGTCTGAGAACTTGCTCAAAAGCAGCTTAGCTTATTTTCTTCACATTAATAGCCAACTTGCTATAATTTTTGAGTACTAGCTAAAATAAACAAGCAATTAAGACAGGGGTGAAATCCCATAAGTGTATCAAGCATTCTTCCAATCTGAAGCTTTCCTTTAGCAACAGTCTTTAAAGACAATCAGGTAAGTCAGTCCACTATTTTCTAATTTAAAAAACCCTGTTTTCAGTACTTTTGAAAACTGTAAAGATGTAGAACCTAGTTATTCTTATTGGTTTTGAGCTAAAGAGTCTCAACAAATGATCTGCTCTATAAGTACACGTGCATATCTGTCTAAAAGCACAGGCACGGAGTGAGCAGGTGCCCTGCACAAGGGAACTGGGTGAGCAGGCGTTCCACATCACCACTCCCTGTGCTTAAATCTTTCTCTAATAAATGCTAGAAATTTCAGGTTAAAATTTAGAGACCCAAGACTGACTAAAATTGAGTAGAAGTCTTCAGTCTCACAGGGATCTCTTCTGCCCTTCTGGTCTTCTTCCATACCTGGCACCCTGAAGGCAGCAGCACGTCCTGTTCTCTTTATGTGGGTCACAGATGGCCCGAGCCCCACGCCTGACTACCAAGTCATCAATCAGGATCACTCGCCTCTTCTTCCTTCTGGTACTCTCCTTCAGAACTTGCTTCTCAATCATCTCTTGGAAGACTATGTGCCCTTAGTCTCCTCTTCCCTGATCTTCCATAGTCTATTTAGGGCACAACAGCACAGATTGGCTTAACACTGAACTGTCCTTTACTGGCTCTTACTCAAACCCACAGCTTTCCATACCCTCTGGTCCGGCTCACATTTCTTAAGAATAAGGAAATGAACATACATTTCCTTATCTTTTTCATTCATAAAGAGTCTCAGTTATTAAATCTAAACATACAGTTTTATACAGGTAATTTTAAATAGACAAACAATTGGGGAAAAGTCATTAACTTGTAGTATACCTATAAATAAATGAATACACACATACATATCATATATAAGTAACAGTCTTGCTTACTCTCAAAGGCATTATTGGATATTGTCAATACACAGTAGATAAATATTTCATTCAAATTGATTCAATCATTCATTGGAAGTGTACATCTATATTGATGATATTGATAGCAAGTTATTTATAGAAAGAGGTATGGTGTGCCTTAAATAACTTAAGAGTCCAAAAAGAAATGTGGTTTTCCAATGAAATCAAGTTCTGTGGCATAGCTCTGACTTGACCTTCAAGGAGCACTGCGGGTGGGGCAAGGCATACACCTGTGGACAGTCTGGATGGAAAGAAGGGAGTCCTCAAGAAGGAAGGGGAAAGCAAGCACAGTCTACTCGTGGAGAAAGGAAAGGATTCCACACAGCTGATGCAGACATGAGAGGGCCGTGGGAAGAAGAATCAGCCTGGAATGCTTCAAGAAGGCCAGGTGGAAACATCTCTTGGGTACTCTTGGGCAAAACTTCCTACAATTCAACACTTTCATTATTTCTGATTATATTAGAATTTTTTCTAAAGATACAATTGATATTTAAGTTGATTATGCATTTAACAAAAATATATCTTATATTTACTATATGATATATTACAAATAAAAAATAAATGGAAGCCAGGCATGGTGGCACATGTCTTTAATCCCATCACTTGGGAGACAGAAGAACGTGGATCTCTGGGAGTTCTAGGCCAGCCTTGTCTGCAAAGTGAGTCCTGGACAGCCAAGGCTACACAGAGAGTCCCTGTGTCAACAAACAAAACCAAGTAAAGAATGAAAGAAAGAAAATAAATAAATGGGAAATCATGGCTTTCAAGAAGCTCCTGGCACTTGGGGAGACAAGACATGTTCATTTATAAGTTCAATAAAAAGTTCTGGCATAAAATGTAAGTTAGGAAAAAGTAAAAAAAAAAAAAAAAACAAAAACAAAAAAACCAAAACAGCAACAACAACAACAACAAAACCACAACACAACAACAACAAAAAAAAAAAACTAAGAAAAATTTTAGGATTCTCTGTCATAGTCTCATTTTGTCCACAGTGAGGACTGGTTTATAGCGATCATAAAAGTACTGCAGGATTAAAATGATCAGATTCTCTAGTCAGTCACAAGTCTATGAGAAACATAGACAGCAGTTCCTTGCTGTACAGTGAGCCTAAGAACACCTGTAATCAGTATGTTCAAACAAAACTTGAAGATGAGCAAGTAAAAGATACTTGTACTCACATTCTCTCAGGAGAGATACCTTTCCTTAAAGAAACTTTGTGTTGATTTACAAATTATATTATTCACATTTTAACTTAATGAAAATTTGATATAATTAATAATATTTAAATTATCTAAAAATAAACCTACAGAATTCATACTGATTTTAATCTCTTTGGATTAGTTAATGTGGTGAATCTCCATGACAGTGAATGAGAACATGTTGAAGGAGTAGGAGCTAGGAGGGTACCAGCACACCCTGAGTGAGCGCGCGAGCGGGGGGGCACCTCAGCCTAACAGGCTCAGTCCTCACTACAGCGCCACAGCCTGTGCAGGGACCACTGTGCCTCAGGTACACAGATCTGAGAAGCACACATATATATTTAGAACTCACACAAAGTTACTATTAATAACCGGATGGAAAGAAAAGTAAGCAAATACTGCCTGAAGAGTGTGTTTCATAGGTCAATGCAGATAGAAATAAATCACACTAAAAAACAAAATTTACCAGGGAAATTCTCAAGGGTCAAAAACAGGCCAACATTTCTCAAAATGCGTACTAATAGTCTAACAAGGAACAATACAGTGTAGAAAGAAAACTCATTTTACTAAAACATCAGTAAGAACAACTTTGTCATTATCTAATTCACTGTGAGAATATTTTAAGTATACTAGCAAATGATAATTAAAACTTGAAATATTTATTATATGTGCAAACTTAAGTTTCAGTTGTGAGAAACATGCTACAATAAAGTTTCCAAGACACTATAACCTGGGGAGCAATTCAGAAACCATGCAGCTGACAGCAGACTTCTCCAGGGCAGCTTTGATGGACACGGAGGTGAGCAGGCAGCAGGGATCCCGCAAGGCCATCACTAACTACTACAGCGGAGGGAAGAGCATCAGAACGCGATAAAAGGGTGAAACCTTTCACACGCCATGGAAAGTGACAGCATGAAAGCAATAAAATGTTCATGATTGAAAACTGGTCATGCTTCCTGTGTACAACTTTATTTCCTAGGAGTACAAACCTACTTATGAAATGACAGAGCATAATCGGTTTTAATGAGCTTGAGACTTTGTCTCATTTGTTGGTTGGTCGGTTGGTTTGGAGGGCATGGTTTTACTATGGAGCTCTTGTTCACCTGGAACTTGATAGGTAGACCAGGCTGGTCCTAAATTCACAGAGATCCCCCTACTTCTGGATGAGATTTAAATCACATACCATTATGCACAGATAAACATGAGATTTTAAAGAAATATGTTGGATTCAAAGGCAAAATTTAACTCTTTTTTAGTTTCTTCACTCAGTTTTCCTAAATCTACATACACTGCCCACAGACATCAGAATCTTACAGGTAAGGAAGGAAAGACTAATGGGGAAAGACTGGGTGACCAGAAGGAGAACTGTAAACAGAGAGAGAGGGAAATGATGGTGATGACCCAGAGAGCTGGCAAGCGACTGCTGCTGTTCTCCTGCCTGGTCTACAGGGAAGGAGGAGGTAAGCTGCCGGTGCTTACAAAGTACAACGCCCTATTTAAACAACAACATTGAGACAGACTTAAAACTTCTTTAACTACCAAAATGTGAAAGTAGTAAGTCACAAAGTCTGTTAAGTCTAACTTAATTCTGGTAAGGTCTAGTTATTGATGAAGGCTCAGGAGCTACCACAGGTAATATCTCTAGATGTAAAACATGTAACATATATTTCCTTGGGAATTATTTAAATGTCAGTAATTTCCTCATATAAGAAATAAATGTAAATAAAGGCATATATTATACACAAAGGCAGTATCTTCCTAATTTAGATACTGTTAAAGGTCATTTTTTATCCCTCTCTTTAACCAAAGACTGTGTCAAAATCAAAATAACACAAAAATATGATCTTTTCACAAAATAAATGTCTTCTCCACCTTGCAGGAGTAAAATAGCATGTAAGTATTCAACACATGTTCCTGCTCACCTTGCTTGGAATGCTAGGGAGATATGTAATTTTTCTTAAAGCCTCTGACAGATGGCAAGATAAACCCAAACAATGGCAGACATACTGAAACAAGCTCACAAAATGACTTAGGAGAGCCTCCTGACCCCTACGTCAGAAGGTATAGCAGCAAGGTGGTGAAGAAGTAGGCAAAGGGTCTCTTCAATCCTCACCTTGCTGGCTCACCATGCCTATGGTCAGTGGGATTCAGTGAGAGTGAGTCCTGATACAGCTTCTCATTAGCAAAAACGGTATGAGGAGATGAGCCTAGGCAACAACCCCTACAGATCCCTTTGGCTAGGGGATGCATGGTGCCCACGCCCAGTGTCTGCTGACTGCTCATCTTGGAGAGACAACAGTTGAAGACATGTGGAAGTTTGAATGAGAATGCCCCTGCTGGCTCAGTGATCTGAATGTGTGTTTCCAGCTGGTGAATTACTAGGAAAGATACAGCCTTGTAGGAGGAACTGCATCACCAGGGATGGGCTTTGAGGTTTCCAGTCCCAGTCAGTCCCATCTCCATCCTCTGCGCCTGATACTTGTGCATAAGACGTAGCTCTCAGCTACTTCTCCACACCATGTCTTCCTGCCTGCTGCTATGTAGTTTCTACAGCATGATGGTCATAGAATCACCCTCTGAGACTGTAAGCAAGACCCCAATTAAATGCTTTCTTTTCTAAATTGCCTTCTCTTCACATCGATAGAAAACTATGACAAAGTTAGTACCAGGAACTTGAATATTGCTATGACAGGCCTGTCCATGCTGCTTTTGGGTACTTTGAATTAGGGAAAGTAGTAGAATACTCTAAGCAAAGCGTAATCCAAGAGCGTTGAAGGTAGTAGTGCTGGGGAGAGCAAGAAGGACTATGGGGACCCAGCTCAAGGTTTCAGAGGGGGAATGAATGGCTAAGGTCCATTCTTGTGATATTTTGGCAAAGAACGTGGCCTCTTCCTGCCTGTCTCTTTAGAATCTGCCTGAGGCTAAATTGAGTTCTGAATATTGGCAAAGGGGATTTTAATACTACCTACTATTGAGTATGTCAAGTGGCTATTAATAACCAATCTTATACAGATCCACAATGAGTGAGAGCAAGCATAGCAAAGGAAATACAAACTGTATAGGTTTAGAAGAACAAGAGCAGCAGGAAGCCTGGTGATAAATGGCATAAAGAGGGTGGGTCGGTCCTTCACCGCAAGAATACACCCAGCTATCCTGCAACTTATGAAAGGAAAAGAGTCCAAGGGACGTCCTCCCCCTGAAAACTAACTACACAAGAAAGCTTATGCAAATCCAATTCTAGGACAGACCAGGTTCTAGGCTAAGCAGGCAGAACTCCAAAGTGGTTCTGGATTTAGAGTCAAACATACAGGAGTAAAGAAGTTACGAAATCTTCATCTGTGCTTGAGGGAGCCACTGAGGTCAGGTATAGGGCTGGAATCCCTGCAGTGAGGCCACAGAGGCCATCATGTGAAGCTGTGAAAGTGAAGCCTGGAACACTAGAGACCACAGGATGTTAGAGATTCAAACCATGGTGAGACTGGGACACCTGCTGAGAGCTACAAAGAAAGCAGGGAGTGGAACCAGCACAGGAGAATCAGGTAATACTCAGTAAAGCTAAAAGACTTGGGGGATCCAAGAGCCTCCTACACTTTTTGAAATCGAACAGAGAGTTACTGGGTTTGGAGTTTGTCTCACTGGTGTCTGTCTTGCTTTGGTCCAGTATTTCCTCACTGTGCTCCTTTCCATCTTTGTGCAATAATTGTTGTCCTTCTTAGAGTTTTATTGGTGTGAAAAGACACCTTGTGACGAGACACCATGTCCACACCAACTCTTTAAAAAAAAATATTTTACTTATTTACATCTCAAATGTTGACCCCTCCATGCCCCCTCCCCCTGGCAGAGATCTTCCACCTCCCCTCCTCTTTACTGCAGAGGGTGCTTCCCCCATTCCCCTGTAGAACTCTGCCCTGGGGTATCAAGCCTCTATAGAATTAGGCTCATCCTCTCCCACTGAGGTCAGAAAAGACAGCCCTCTGCTACATGTGTGCTGGGGGCCTCAGATCAGCATGGCAACTCTTATAAAGAAAAACATTTATGTGGGGCTGGCTTATAGTTTCAGAGGTTTAGTACATTATGGTCATGGCTGGAAACATGGTACCATGCAGGCAGACATGGTGCTGGAGAAGGAGGTCAAAGTTCCATGTCTGTATCAGGCAGGACAAGGAGACTGTGGATCACAGTGTGCCTAGCTGGAGCATATAAAAGTTCAAAGCCTGCCCCCACAGTGACACACTTCTTCAAAAAAAGGCCACACCTAATAGTGCTACTCCCTATGGGCCAAGCATTCACACACAAGTCTATGGGGGCCATTCCTATTCAAACCACCACAGTATATTCTGTGTCATTGTATGTTGAATACATGTAATTTGCTTTTTCATTCTTCACAATTAGAGTTAAGAGATTATCGTGAGTCTCAGAAAAAACTTTGCACTTAAAAAAAAAATCTTCAGACAGTGACAGACTAAGGGGGACTTTTGAGGTTAGAATAAATGGATTTTGCATTATAAGTACATGAGTGCCAGGGAGTGTAATGAGGTCTGAATGAAATTTGCCCCCACAGGGCTTATATTTGAATGTTCATGGACTGTTTAGTAAGGATTAGGAGGTGTGGCCTCACTGGAGGAGGTGTGTCACTGGGGTAGGCTCTGAAGTGAAAAATTGCTTTGCCCATGGTGTCTCTTCACAGCAAAAGAAAAGTAACTAAGACAAGTGGATGTACATACTTCTGTTAGAGATGGCTACATTTCTCATCACTGTGCTATATAGGCAAGGGAGTAAAACTGACCAATGAAATATGTATATCTAGAAAGGTCCTCAAGTAGAAGAAAGAAGTCCGTGACCTTTGTCCTTAGCTACCTGTTGTGGCTTTTGTGGTTGTAATCATTCATGGGAACATGTGATACCTCTGAGAGCTGGAGGCCTTATATAAAAAGGGAGGCAGACAATGCAGGTCCCTCCAGCTTGCATTCTTGCTGAAGCCATTTCAGATTTCACTAGAGTTTGATCGCCTTAATGAAGAATTCTCTGGAAAATTACCAAACTATTCTAGAAACCAAAGGTTAGGATGTCCTGGCAAACTTAGCTTCTGTTAAACTGCTTGCTTCTGCAAAACACCCCCTGAAGCTGTCAATCAAGATGGCAGCATGCATTTTGCCTTTAAAACTCTTGTGCTCTTGATGCTTGGGGCTATCCCTAGGTCCATGAATACCTGAGTGTAGTCCCAGCCATCTGTAATAAAGGCATTCAATTGGCTATATACTGGGACTGGGTGGTCATCTTTTAAGGGATACCCTTTAGAGAATGATGAAAGACCAAGCTATAAAATGTGTGCAGGACAACACTATGGGGCTTGCCGAACTCCTAATATTCAGATATGCCCAGCACTATCACAGGATGATAAAACACATATATACAACACCACATGGAACCTTTAAACAGGACCACAGCTGTTCTAGGCTCTGTTCTGTTCCTGTGTTTGTTAAAGAACAGAAGCAAGAGCAACTTAAGGAGGAAAAGGTTTAGTTTAGCTTAGTAGTTATAGTCAAGCACTGAGGGAATCCAGGGTAGCAGCTTAGGAATCTGGAGAGAGGAAATGAATCAGAGATCATGGAGGAAAGCTACTTGCTGGTTCACTCCACCTACTTGTCAACTATCTTTGATATTCAGTCTGTGCGGAGGCTGCCTGCCTACAGATGACACAGCCCACAGTGTAGTGAATGCTCTTCCAACAAGCAATCTAGACAATGCCATTAGATTGGCATCCCAGAGGCCAATCTAATGGAGGCAATTCCTCAAATGAATTTATCTCTTCACAAGTGTCAATAATTTGTATCACATTATAAAGGCTAACTATCACAACAGCAATGTAGTGCCTCTCAAGGACCTGAAAGAGGGAGAAAGAAAAGTTCAAATGAATTCATGTACCTACCAAATAGAAATGTAAATCAGAAAAGCATGAAACTGCCTTAACTCTGGATGAGAGAGAAGGAGAGAGGGAGAGAGAGAGAGGGAGAGGGAGGGAGGGAGAGAGAAAGCGCATGAGAGAGTGTGTGTGTGTAGTTTTTAAAAAGCCAGAAGAGAACTAGTGGAATGGCTTTCATACTATGAAAACCATAAACTCCAGCAAGAACGGTCTGCCGGCCTGGGCGGCCCTGGCTTTCATTATTATCTGCCCAAACCCTTGGTATACATATAACACTAGGTGGAATACGACAACTAACGTAATCACACAGTGTCAAATACTTCACGACACATACAGAAAAAAAAGTCGCTACTGAACAGGACACGTGTGGGACCTTAACTCCCCAAGGCAAAGACACAATGCTTACAGACCATGTGAATGCAGCCACTAACTTGGATATGCCTTTTCCTAAAACAATGAGAGCCCTTTAATTATACTGTCCTGTTCAAAGTATGCTGTGGCTGCCCCAAAGATAAAATTTCCTGTAAATACAAAGTGTCATTTACTATTAAACATCTATCCTTAGTCTCTCGATCAATGTTCTCGAAGCAAAACAGGAAAAAAAAAAAAAAGCAAATTAACTTATAAGTCTTAGAATATAAGAAATTAATGAACCATGAGAGAAAATAAAATAAAGAAGTGCACTGGTACAAAGAAGACAATATAATTAAGCTAGTCTTTCTCTCGAATCTCACACCCATCAGAATGGCTACTATTAAAATTTAATTAATTAGCCAATTAAAGAAGAAAAAGCAAGTATTGTTGGGGAGGAAGATTCTTTTTACACTTCTAGTGGGAAGGAAAAAGGTACAGGCTCTGTGGAAACCAGTGTAATCATCAGACCGGAGTGTGTGTGTGTGTGTGTGTGTGTGTGTGTGTGTGTGTGTGTGTGTGTGTGTGTGTGTGTGTGTGTGTGTGTATGTGCGCGCACGCGCGCATGCGTGCGTGTACGTGTGTTGGGGGGGTTAAAGGGAGAAGAGGAGAGGGAGTCAGTGGGGGGTAAGGGAAAGGAGAAGAGAAGGGGAGAAAGATGAGGAGAAAGGTAAGGAGAGGGAGAGAGGAAAATGTAGGGCAAAGAAAATATGGGGGGAGAGGTGAGAGAGACAGCAGGGAAAAGAAATAAACTCCAAACTAGGAACTAATTCCACAAGGAAGGGTCTAACAGTGAAATGATCAACTGCTAGTAAGCCTGCTGTGGAAGACGGGAGCCACCCTGACAGGAAGTCACGACAGGTGAGTTTTACAGAGGAACTACATGGTTGGTGCCATATTCTATCCATATTAATACTAAGTAAATTTTATTAGTAATTCACATTTCAAAACTATCTTACTTGTGTGAGGGTGTCATTTTTCTTTGACAGACTCTCTGAAGCTGTGGCAATCATGAACTTATGTGGAGTTTCTGTGTATAAAAGCTTTAAAGTTTCTGGTCGTAAACTCAGAGATCTTCCTGCCTCTGCCTCCTGAGTGCTGAGATTAAATGCATGTGCCATTACACCCTTGGGAATGAAAGTGTCAGGGGCTATCCTGACACAAAGATAACACCAAAGCTATCTTTGAGTACAGATGGAATGGCCCGACACCACCTACAGTTTTAAACTGTTTTCAAAAAAGATTTTTGGATGCTCTTCCTGTATATAAGGTACTTTAAAAATGGAAACCGAATCTAAAGGTAAAATTCATTTATATTTCATGTATATTTTATGGGAAAGACTGTGCATGATGTCATACAATATTTTAAATAAATTTGTGCAAAAATGCAGTTTCAGGTATAGAATTTTCCACTCAAACATCAAGAAGACATTCAACTATTTTTAGATTTTGAAGAAGTTTAGATTTTAGAGTTTCAGACCAGGGATACTCAGAACACATTTCAGCTCCTCCACAGATAACGTGACACTGGGAGAAACTGAGGCTGGGCATACAGCTCTGTGGTAGAGTGCCAGGGCTGAATTTCTAGATTCAATTTCCAGCACTAGAAAACAAAACAAAACAAACAACCCACAGATGTACAGTAGAAAATCATTGCTATCCAACCTGCTATCACACGTCCTAATTCAGAGCAGTCTGAGTATTTCATGCACCAAGAAGATGGTTGGTTGCCTTAACATCACACATCAAGGGATCTAGCTTCCTATCTCTAGAATCTATCTTAAGTTTTACTACAAGTGAGTCCTACTACATATTAGGACCTAATCTAACACACACACACCACCACCACCACCACCACCAGCAGCAGCAGCAACAACAACAACAAACAACACAAGAAAGTGACAGAGAAAAGCAATGTAAGAATTAAAACTTTAGGCTTTCCAACAGTCACTAGATGAACAAATGGAGCCGGAAGGATGTTAACAGTGACACAGTGAGGGAACTTTAATCTTACAGATGAATGAAGAGTTAGCAAACTGTGCAATCACTCCTGCTTCAGTACGGGCCATTAAGATTTTTGTTGGACAGTTAAAGCTAGAACCACCAACCCCCCCCCCCCCATCGAAAAAAAATCACACTGACAAGGTGATTGACAAGGGCAAACTGATGGTGAAGTCTAAGAAGATGGATACAAAAAGAGGTCAGAGAAGAGGTATACACCGAGGAGAGGCAGAACTTCTGATACAGGGCTGGAGATAATTTGGTAAATGTACAGGAGCTGTTCTCTTTGTAGGATGGAAAGTATCACTGTTTAGCTCCCTATGTGGGATAATGCATTGAGGGAAGCTGGGTAAATCCACTGAGGACAGAGGATGAAGGCAAATCCAGTCAGCCAGGGGGACTAACAGCACAGCATAGGGTTGTATCAAACAAGGACCCTTGAGCTCCTGCATACTAAACAAAAGGGGGCAGGTCTAAGAGGATAGAAGCAAGTAGCTGGAGAGAGGATGCTGGGGGCGTGGCAGGAGAAGGTATGCTGGGGGCGTGGCTGGAGAGGGGATGCTGGAGTGTGGCTGGAGAGTGGATGCTGGGGGCGTGGCTGGAGAGGGGATGCTGGGGGCGTGGTTGGAGAGGGGATGCTGGGGGCGTGGCTAGAGAGGAGATGCTGGGGGCGTGGCTGGAGAGGAGATGCTGGGGGCGTGGCTGGAGAGGGGATGCTGGGGGTATGGGGGCTGGAAGGAATCAAGCATCTTAACAAGATTTTGTTTCAGGGGAATGCAGCTAGCTCCTTGACCTACAGGCAGTCACTTCTGAAAAGAACTGAGGAGAGATCTGAGGGCAGAGACAAAACAGGCACTGAGTTAGAGGAGAGAGGATGAAGGTAGGAACTGCAGGTGACAGCATAACCTGTGTTCCCAGATCCAAGGGACAAAAAGGAGTGAGGGCAGCCAGGGCTCCTATCACACTGAACAGGGTTTGAGCAGCTGCTGCCTAGCTCTTTGGTTTTTTTCATTTTTGTTTTTAAACTAGCTTTCTAGAAGCTATCTTTTTCTGTATGTCTACATATGAAATTAAAAGTTTCTACAAGTAAAGCTCTTTATTACCCAAAGTCCTAAACTCACACCCACTGCAGGAACTGACCTTTTTTGGAGGGAGCATGGTAATCAGCTGATGGACAAACAGGAAGCAACTGATTTGATATCAGACCTGCGATGACAGGCATGGTATCTTCAACTCCCTTCTCTTTCAAGCCCACGAGTCATTGTAAACTGCTGATTTTAACAGTCAAATACTACTGAAATTCAACCTTTATCCATTCATGTCTGATTCTGCTCCACTGTACATTAGACATCTCTCTGTGACACAGAGAGCATATTCACGGTCTTCAATCTGACCCCAATGTAGCACTCTATACATTCCATGTTCTGTGTTCCTATCCATAATGGTCACTCACTTGTTTCTGAATAATTTAACAAAACAAAGATCTACTTCTCACACATCTCTAAAGGAAGAAAACAGCAAAACACAAAGGCAAGCATATAGGATAATAACCTCTTATAATTTCAAGTTTGGTTGCGTTTTGTCATTTTCTAGCTAAGAACAATCAACAACTTGAGCTAGTACACTAGGTTCCGAAAGACCTGGCTTCAGAATCTATTGTACCTAGAAATAGCATCTGTGGCAGATTTACAAAATCACTCTCAAAACTAAATTCTTAAATAGAACAGAGATAGCTAAGAAAGGTGTGTAAGAGTGTGGAGCTAGGATCCACAAATGGGAGAAAGCACACGCTGTTTGTCTTTCCCTCACTGGTGTAACCATCTCTAGTGCCATCTATTTCCTGCAAATGTCATGATTTCATTTCTCTTTGCAGCTAAAGAGTGTACATGTGCCACTTCTTTATATTCCACTCAGCTGTTGAAAGCACTTAGGTTGTTTCCATTTCCTGGTATTGTGAAATAGAAGGCAATGAAGATCACTGAGCCAGGATCAGTGGAGTAGCGGGCTGCATGCTCTGGGAATAAGACACAGAGCAGTATAGCTGAGTCATAGAACCCAGAACCACAAATGCCACATCTTCTTTCTCTACCGTGGTTCCTAGCTCTAAAATCTGAGATGTGTGTATCATAGAGTATCTGAAGAAAGCAAAAAAGTGCAAAGGAACCTCAGGTTTTCCATTGTGTGCTCAGGAAGGGGACAGCAGGATACACCTGACATGAAATGGGAAGTGGAATGACGGGGAGAAGGGTTTATCTGGGGAGAGGGAGGGAGGTTAATACAAACAGGAGGAACAAAGGACAAATAATACCATAGTTGTTTGATACAGCCTCAGAGAACCATATTACTCTACATTTATCTAAATTTATGCATAATACACACACTCCTCTCAAGGAAGTTAAGCCACCTCACAATACCTCCCCACAAGAACCAAAAATTAAAAACAAACAAAACACAGTATAAGGCAGAAGGAACGCTCGTTTCAAATGGCTGAACAGAGATATCAGAACTACTCCCCAAATGGCACAGATTATAAATAGCCTTTAGTTGCCTTTCACGGGCTGAGGGTGAGCATTACTGAAGACACCCCAAACTTCAAAAACAGGACTCAGATGATTCCAATTAGATACGACCAAAAAATCTGTTTCCTGCTGCCTAGAACCCATGGTTCCATAATACATTATGACAGCTACTAGGGGGTGGGGGGAAGCAATTAAACAGTCCTACCCAGATGCAACACCTATGAACCACAGTGGCATATATATAAAGGTGCAATAAATGACACACCCATGTCAGCAGCAAACATCTGCCTCGTTAGACTTATGGCTGACTTCAACAGAAAGGAAACCATGCCTGATACTGGAAACTGAATCAACTTGCTGGGGCTAGTGAGGTCTTAGACAGAAAAGAATCCACTATTATCACTTTGCTAAAACAGTGTAATTCTTTACTACATTCTAAATCCTACCCTTGTAGACACAAATAAGTGTAGCTACAATCTCTCATTATAGAAGCTTCTCTTTACAGCAAATGCAGACCATCACAGAAAACCAGAACTGGACACAATGCAGAGAACAGTGGATTGCAGAGAGCCCAGTACTGCTGGGATACATCTGCATCACAGCTCTTGCATCTATGGCTCGGGGAACACTGCAGAAAAGGGAAGAGAGAGATTGTAAGAGCCAGAATGCCACAAGCCATCAGAGAAACAGTCTCCTAGAAATGGCCACATCACATAACTAAACAAGAACAGTATCAATGCACATGCTAATGTGGAAGGAGGAAAGTTTCTGAAGGAGTCATAGCCACAGACAAAGAACTAGAACTACAGGCTACTAATGACAGCTGGGAGAACTAGCTGCTCTGGGAATTAGCTCTGCTCTTGGTTGTCCAATTCAGAATAGTCAGTCAGGCTTGAAAGCATATATACATAACAACAAACAAGAACTCAGTAGGTTATATTTATATAAATATATTCATATACATACATGCTTATAGGTATTTAACAATAATAAAAACAATCTACAATCTACGAACTTGAGACTTGCGGAGAGATAAGAAGAGTTGGACAGAGGATAACTGAGAGTACCAGGTTTTTTTTGTTTGGTTGGGTTTTTTTTTTTGTTGTTTTTTGTTTGTTTGTTTGTTTTGTTTTGTTTTGTTTTTTAAAAGTTCCTAACCTAAATTTCAATTACAGAATATCTACTTGGGTCTTCAGTACATCATCACATTGTGCTACTTTGTGAGTGTCTAGGTTGTCAGTCTCATGTTCAGCATCAAGTATCATAAGCACAATAGCACATTGTTCAGTACAAAGCCGATTGTTCCTCAAACTGTGCAAGACATCAAATGTAACTATAGAGCTAGCAGCAGAAGCTAACCACAGAATGTTAGCTCCTGAAATATCACCTACCATGGGCAATATAATCAAGAGAATGCACATGAATGCTCTTACTCACAACCATATATCATACTGCTAGAGTATTATGGGAAACATGAAGGAAATGTACTGTGTCCTGTGGTAGATGTTAAACTGAGCTTGCTTTAAACTTTGATATCAGGATCAATAAGATTCCAAAATTCCCACTGACATATTTTGAAAATTAACAGTGTTAGAAGTACTATTACCATTATATTTTTTAAAATAAGGTAGAATTTTACCCAGAGTAAAATTCACATAAAAGGAAAAAGCAAGCTGGAATAACAGACCCAAACCTTGTGATATCAAAAGAATAGCAAACACAAGGTATGTGAGAACATCCGCAGAGACCTCTCTCATGCCCACTCTGTCAACTGCCACGGTTTTGGTATCCATCGTTCAGAATCACAGAGTTCTGCACACCTCAACTGCAAGACTTCATGAAAACACTATGGATGTTGACACATGGTATCACCTCTCTGGGAGGTGAAAGTCATAAGCAAGCCTGGTTTCCAGCTGTAGCATGTTTCGGCACGGAAGGGCAGGAAGCAGACAAAGAGAGATAAACTGTTTCCTTTATGAATTATCATGAGTGATACTAAAATACTAAAACTTTATTCACATTTAGTATTTTTCTTGTTCATGGCCTTTCAAAAAGTTAAATACGAAAAAAAATGTTTTAAAGTTATATTGTTGAAATGTATAGAATAATGAGTTCCAGGATTGACAGCAAGCCACTGAGAATGAATATATTCTATTCTTTGGTCCTCCACAGATGGCTACAATTGCACCTTATAGTTGTCTATGCTATGTTTCACATCTGAATTTGTGTGTGTGTGTGTGTGTGTGTGTGTGTGTGTGTGTGTGTTTTGTGTGTGTGTGTAACTGTAAAAGGCAGCTACTGAGATAAAATGAACCTGTGCAAAAGGAGCTTAGCTTATTTTAGTCAGAAGAGGTGATTATTAAAGTGCAGAAACTCCCTTTGATAATCTAAAAATGAGTCCACAGATACTTCATGCACAGGATGAATGTCAGTTATCACATTAAAGCACACTGCAAAAAACAAAAAACACAAAGAGCAGCACAAATTTAAGTCCATCTACCTAGCCATGTTGGGCAAAGAGAGCTCATTATAATAAATCAACATGGGATAATGTGACAAGTGGCCAATGAGTCACAGGTTTCAGACCTGCACCAGTGACATGGAAATGCTTTCTCTGCCTGTGGCACTGCTTTGCTAATTGTGATTTCTACTTGTAATAGAGGAGAATATTTCAGATACAGTATGACTGAAATGTGAGCCCTATTTTCATCATGTTGTCAAAGGTCATGTCACATTTTAAAGTTGGGGTATAGAGGAACAAAATTTAGCTGAATGAAATAGCACCTTGTGCATATACTTTATACATTTTTTTATTTAAAAAACTTTATTTAAAAAAATTAAAGTTTAAGCTAAAAAATAACCCATCCAATCACAGCTAGGCTAAATATGTTGGACCATTATATCCTAAAGCTCAAGAGTTGCTAGCTTCAAAATGGTGTGCATAAAATAAGTATGATACAGTCACACATAAGCGATTTCTCATCCATTTACTTTTTGGAAACTAAATACTGTGAAATCTTTTCACTTGTCCAGAACGAGCTTCATAGGATTTTGAGCACACATGGAAGTGATAAATATGGCCCTCTGCGTATCTATTATGGCTCCAAGACTATGTTTTTATGGAGACCTGAGTGTGGGAATGCGTAGATCTCTGCATCTGTTTCTTGGGCCTTCCCTCTGGTTTGGTTTGTCCTATTCTGATGTGCTACTTTGTGGTTTAGCTTGGCTTTATATATTATTATCTTAGAAGCCTGTTTGTTAGCCAGGTGTAGTGGGGTATACCTTTAAGCCCAGTATTCCCTGGGAAGCAGAGGCTGGCAAATAACTGAGTTCTATATATAGTATAGCCTGGTCTATAAAGCAAGTTCTAGGACAGCCAAGGGTGTTATACAGAGAAACTCTGTCTCAAAAAATAAAATAAAATAAAATAAAGAAAACCAAACAAACAAACAAAAACCTTTGTTTTCTAATAAGAAACAAAAGGGGGTGGATCCAGATGGGGCAGGAGGTGGGGAGGAGCTGAGAGATGCAGAGGAAGCAGGAACTGTACAAGAGGAAAAAAAAATCTATTTTCAATAAAAGGGAAAACAGAAATGAGTAACTATGATAGAAACATTTATCTAAAAATAATTGTATAAGCTAAAATAATGAAATGTATGCCTTAAATATTGGCAGCATAATTTTTAACACATCAAAGTGCAGATAAGTAAAGCAATGTGCAATTTTATTTGTGTTTTGTATTTTATAGGCAAAACGGTATCAAAATAAAAACATAAAAATTGTTTACACCAAAATATTGGTACATGTGTACTTCTAACAAGTAAAGATTAGCAAAGATTATTAAAAATACCACCTACCCACCCCAAAGAGAGAGACAAGTAAGAAGTATGAGAGCTGCGTACAGTACAGGAAAGGATTGGGAGCATCAGCTCGAGGAAGCAGCAGGGCCTTACTACTAAAGGACACATCGCACTTTAAGATGTCATTCCAGAGCACCAGGCACAACCAAAGCAACAGGGCCCACAGAGGTGCCAGCTTTTATTTCTTCAATTCTTCGTCACAAAGCATCATGAATTTACATTACAAAAGAACACACAAAATGCACATATAAACTGTGCCCTCTGGAAAACAGCATGATCCCCTCATGTGAGCTGGAAAGCTCAGTTTCCCACAAAGCTGACTATGTCTGACTCAGGTGGAAATTTTATGCTTTGAGTTCAGGATTCACTAGAAGATAGGAAAATGTTAAATGTATATATAGATCAAAGAGATAAATCAAACATAAAAATAATAAGTTTACTCAGAAATAGATTTTTTAGCATAAAATGTATCTTCATAATTTTAACAACCCCCTGAAAAATACACACACACACACACACACACACACACACACACACACACACACACATATATATATTTGGGGGGGTTGTTAAAATTATAAAGAATTATAGATAGATAGATGGATGAATAAAGATCTATATAAAAGTTTTTTTCTCCTTTATCAACGTCATGAGTTATGTCCTCAGATTTATAATAGGCTCCAATTTATTGACATTATGGTCAAAGATAAAACCATCAATATATGTTTGTAAAAGGAAAGATATTCACTTGCACCTTGTGAACATTATTATTAGAATATTGCTCAGAGTATTAAATATTATATGTAAAATTTAATGCAAAATGCCATATCCCAATGTAAGACCATTCATGTAAATATATAAATAAAATACAGAATCCTAAATTTAAATATATTTAATATCTGAGAAATAAAATGTCAGTGGCACTATGACATAATATGGTAAAAAAGGTTAGTGATAAGAACGAAATTAAAACTCAAAACCAGTAAGAAGCGCTTTTAGTACACTTGTAGAAGAAGAACTTCACACCGAAGGACCCATTCTCTTACGAAACGCTGAGCCAACAACAGCCAGTGAACAGTAAATTCAAATATATCATGCAATGCTCATTGACTTAAAGGGTGCCTGAACTTGTTACTTCCACAAAATCTCTTTTAATTAATGAAAACTAAACTTTAGGAAGGAAATTCTACTATTTTCAGAAAATGAACATAATTGAAGTTTGAATTAGAGGGCAAACCACCTGAGATGGTTTGAATAAAAAAGGTCTCAAAGGGTCATCTTCCTGAGTGCTTAGTTACCAGGGAGTGGAGCTCTTTGGGGTGGGAGCAGAAGGATGGGCAGCAGCTGTCTTCTAAAAGGAAGCGTGTCACTGCAGATAGGCCTTGCCCAGCTTCTCTTTCCGTGCAGAGCTCCCTTCTACTTCTCCAGCACCTACTCCGCTCCCTGTCGCTATGCTGCCTGCCATGATGATAATGGACTAAGCCTCTGAAACTGCCACTTAAATGCCAGGCTCAGTGGAGAGGTGGCTCAGTGGTTGGGATTGCACTGCTCTTGCAGAAGATCCAACTTCCAGTACTACCTTGGGTTGTTCACAACCACCTGTGACTTAAGATCTAAGGAGATCTGACACCACTGGCCTCCTTGGGCCAAGCATTCACATGCCCACACAGATTCATATAACTGAAACAAACAACACACAGACAAAATCAACTACTTCCTACAACTTCCAATAAAGAATGTTGTAAGTGAATTTCATGTGAAATTCAAAGGCTGTCTGCAAAAAGCAAACACAGTCCATGCAGACATTAGACTATCATATAAAGAATTCCCCAACTAACCACGAAGCACAAGATACCACTGTTTTGTTTGTAACCTAAGGCAACCGTGTAGCTGGAGGTGCATTGAGAAGGAGCGTATAACTGAAACCAGTAAAGTCTGGCAGGGATTTTCCTGCCTCTACAAACTAATTGCTGGGATTAAAGGTATTCACCATCATAGCCAGCAATATAAAAGTTACATAACCAGGAGTGGAATGCATAAGGAATGCCTCAACTCATGCTCAGGCAGCAAGGGACTCTGGGTACAGAGCCAGGCTTGGTAATCTCAATCACTGTACATGTTCCTTATGGGAGGCTTTCTACTGCTCTTAAGAGACACCCTGATCACAGAAACTCTTAAAAGGAAACATTTAATTGTGGCTGCCATACAGTTCGGAGGTTTAGTCCACTGTATTTCATGGTTAAAAGCATGGTGGCATGCAGGCAGACATGCTGTTGGAGAAGATGCTGAGAATTCTGTATTCAGAATTCTGTATTCAGCAGGCAGCAGGAAGAGAACTGAGCCACTGGGCTTGCCTTGAGCTTCTGAAACCTCAGAGCCCACCCCCATATTGACATACTATCTCCAACAAAGCCATATCTACTCCCACAAGACCACACCTCCTAATATTGCCACCACAAGGACTAATACAAGTCATTTACAGTCTCTTATGTAAGACTTTAATAATAATGAGAACTCAATGGTATTCAATTACTGTTGATTAAAATTGAGAAAAACTTAGTGGCTTTCTACTAGAGATGGGGTAGAAATAGAATGGAAAGCGATGCAGGCTACTGAAGGCCACAGCTGCTGTTGGTTAAAGGTGAAGAAAAAGGTAATCTTGTCTGTACATCTGAAAGATTCCCAAGAAGATGCTTGGTAGGGGTCTAAAGTCTAAGCCAATATGAACATCTCATTTTTAAAATGAATTCATATTACTTTTCTATATAAATATTTGAGCTGTGAATTAGAGACCAAGCCAATTTTTTATAATTCATTTATAAATTTTAAGAATACAATGCTGGATATACCTTTTGCTATGAACCTATATTTCTCCAATTTTATAATATGAGTAAGAGTTTAAAATAAAATACTAATCAAACATTATAAATGTGATATGTAATTTTTCAGGGTTATTTGTAAAATTTATGGAATCTCTGCTTTAGTACGCTTTCTAACAAGGAATATTTCATAAGGTAATTGAAAACACATTACAAATGCTGTTGAACTGTGGTCCAGTTTCAGTTGTTTGGGTCTATCTCAGCTACTTAGGAAAATGGCAGGAGGAAAGCTACCATCCAATATGGCCTGAGCTAAATTCTGAATGAGTGTAAAGCTAGCCTGGACAACTCAATCAAATAATATATCAATATAAGAAGTAAAGCAATAGATGGGAAATATAAGCATCTCAGATATATAAAATATATCCTAGGACCAGATATTTGGAGCCTTTGAATAAACCTGAAATGCCAACAATGTAAACTAATACTTAGAAGACAGACAAAGGGCTAGAGAGGAATAAAGTAACAAGTCCAGGACATCCTCTGTCGTGTGATGTAACACGTATTCTTATGATAATTAATCTGCAATGCAGTAGAGACTATAGTTCCTCCAAGTATATGTAACTAAAGGAGTTAAAATTTGTATTAATAACTTGTATCACTACACTTTCGGAAATATGACATTATGGCTTGATTCACACAAATTGTAAGGTATGTGAAGTCAAGAATTCTGTGTACTGTTATTTCTTTGGGGCATGGAACAGCTGCCTGCACAATCAGTGATGTATTGAAAGTGTTTAAAAGGGGGTGACTGGAGATGCAGCTCACTGGTAGGGCTGCTGGTCCAGACCTAGGTTCAATTTAGAAAAAGAAAGGCAAGATTTACCACACAGCACAGGGAGAAAACAATGAAGAAGGTACCTGAAATCCAAGACCAGACAGGAGGAGCATGATCAGTGCCAGAGACCCAGCACTAAAGAAACCAATTGTCTCGCTGGGTACAGTGTTACACACCTATAATCTCAGAACTGGAGAGACTGAAGAAGAAAGTTAAAAAGCAGCCTGTAATATAGAGAAGGATCCAGCCTCAAAATAAACAAATAAGCCAAATTAAAAATTATAAAAAATTATAAAAAAGCCAAAACTCTGTAATGCAGTGTTGACGCTTTCATTGCAGGTGGTTATTTCCGGGATGTGAGAATGACATCCCATTGCTGTACCTAACATGAGCAGCAGTGAAGTGCAGAAGGGGCGGTGCTCATAATGCCTGCTTCCACCTCCCTTCTCAGGCACCCCTCAGCACTGTCAGGGAAGAGCTTTTATCACCTCTAAGAGACAGCAGCATAAACAGAGAAGCTAAAGCTACTGAAGGGAGCAGGTTGGGATTACTCATGGGTCAAGGCACTTGCCATCAACTTTAGTGACCTGAGCTTAATACCAAAACAGGGGTGGACAAAGAGCCAATGTCCTTGCCTTCTGACACCTGTTCACACTCTGTGGCATATACCTCCCATACCTATAAATTTAAAAATACATAAATAAAATGAAACCAATTATAAATATAATTATCAAAAAAGTAGAAGATAGCCGGGCAGTGGTGGCGCACGCCTTTAATCCCAGCACTCGGGAGGCAGAGGCAGGTGGATTTCTGAGTTCGAGGCCAGCCTGGTTTACAGAGTGAGTTCCAGGACAGCCAGGGCTACACAGAGAAACCCTGTCTCGAAAAACCAAAAAAAAAAAAAAAAAGTAGAAGATAACTTCACTCAATATTTGACTATTACATTCTTAAGACTCTTGAAAATAATTGTTCTAAAACAAACCCTAATCTATAACTTTACTTCATGAGTCAGGGCATGGCACACGCTCATTCACCATGACATGAGCTACATGAGATGCTATTTCGAGAAGAGAAGAAAATCTAACTTTACTACCTGTGCATACTACATATCACATACACAAACACTACTTCCCAGAGTTAAATTAGCATATTTTATTTCCATCATGGCGGGGAAGTCTTGCTACGCAGTGAGACCATGAAACTTCTTGGTCACAAAGTATGGAACCAAGAAGCAAAAGCTCGGGCTGGAGCCACCAATGGATATTCCTTCCAAAGCCTGCCCCAAGGATACAGTTGTAGTAGTTATGCCACAAAAAGCATCCACAGCCTTCAGAGGAGAACAAGCTTTGGTCAAGCACTCAAAACATGACCATTTTCAAAGGTATACTGGTTTTCCATGTAGATTCGATTGATGGGAGCTGACAGCAGTCCAATGTTCTTGAAAACAGAAACTAAAATTTCTTCTGTCACAACTGTTATGATGAGCATTAAATTCATTCATTTTTAGACACACAAATGGTAAGGTTAAAAAAAAACTCTGCATCCTAATTAGAAATGGAATTCTAGGAATGTTAAATTTTATGTTTAAGAATCATCAAGCTTTTTATAGACTTGGTTTTAATTAATGATGTATTAGTAATAATTGTAATAGAGTTTTTAGGATCTAGATCTTTATGGCTAGAGATATTCAGTAGGGGTGTGTGTGTGTGTGTGTGTGTGTGTGTGTGTGTGTGTGTGTGTGTGTGTGTGTGTGTGTGTGTGTATTTCTCTTTGTGTATATGTGTGCATGTGTTTGTTAGATTGTGTGGTTGCTCCCTTGTATCCAGGGCTCCAAAGACTCCTCACTACAGATACAAAAGTACATAGATGTTTAAGCATCCTAAATAAAAAGGTCAAACATTTGCCTATCAACTCGAAAGACCTCCTGCACACCTTAATTCACACTAGATTATTCATCAACAGTTTGCTACAGTATACTGTTTAGGGGAAACAGACAAGATAGAAAGTCTAATATAAATGTATATATATATTAATATATATACATTTCTTATTGGTGGGGATGGTGAAGGAGGTATGTGTTCAAGAAAGGCAAACAAAAACTCTGAAAAGCTACAGAAGAGCTTATGAGTATATACTAACCAACAGGCATGTAGTCATCAAATTAGACATATTTTAATGGATAAATACTAAGTGTGGTGATAATTATTTCAATGTCAACTTTTATACTATTCTATATGTTATATCCTGCCCCTATATATACATTTAGATCCTATGTCCTAGTTGTTAACCTGTTTGTACAGTCACCACAGAAGCTTACCATGTGCACAGCTCTCTCCTATAACTAGTGTGCTGTGTGTGTAGTCACTACAGAAGCTTACCATGTGCACAGCTCTCTCCTGTAACTAGTGTGCTGTGTGTGTAGTCACTACAGAAGCTTACCATGTGCACAGCTCTCTCCT
>CM052715.1:66705657-66708157 GCA_028551405.1 Uromys caudimaculatus
TGGATCATACCCAGGGTGGATCATACCCAGGGTGGATCATACACAGGGTGGATCATACACAGGGTGGATCATACACAGGGTGGATCATACACAGGGTGGATCATACACAGGGTGGGAGAGATAGGCCTATACCATACTAGCAATCAACCGTAAAGTATCAGGAATGGTCTCAGGTTAATTTTTGAAAGAAGCTTGGTATTATTCTAACAGTTCCAAATATATAACTTTTAAATTCTGTAAAGTCTCAGATATCTTAGAATTCTGACACCATGGGAAAGTTAAAAACAAATTTAAAAAGGAAGAAAAAGACTCTTAAAGACTTTCCTCCCATTGGGTGACTGGTGGCCAGCCTGGTGACAGAATACTAGCTGTCATAGTTATTGCTAAGCTGTACTGATTTATCACAAACGTAATTACTCAGGTTTGCCTGGCATATCAAGAGTTAAATAAAAATATGTGGATAAAGTATATTATTACACATAAAAACACACAGTATAAAGTAAAATTTGCTTTTTCTACTGTATAGTTGGCATAGAACACATGATAAAATTGTCAATTAAAGCCCTGTTTTAGAGGGTGCGGGATTCATGAGAATTCAACACCTAACCTGAAGCAGAGAAACTAAAAATGCTTTTGAAGTTAAGTATTTCAAACTCTTCCACAAGCATGTGGATTCACTGTAACAGAAAATTAGCAGTATCCAATCTCTCTCCATTACATACAAAAAACACTGTGCTGCACTGCTGGTGAAATGTGATTATCACACATAAGACTTCAAGACGGCGTTCCTTAGCGCTGACTGTGTCACGGACACCGGGGAAGTAACTTAGAAAAGATGAAGGTACGGCACTGTTTACTTGGCAGAAACTTACAAACAGTGTCAGTGTTCACTAAGAAGCAAATCATGGCACCACAATATAGTAAATAATAGATTAGACCATCCAATAAATAAATCTGTATTTATGTATTGATGAACAATGGGTACCAGAATTAGGCAAAGCAAGCTACAAAATAGTATGCATATAAACATGTGGGCAGCATGTATGCTGTTCAACTAGAAGAACTGAGAAACATCCTACTGAAGGCATTACACTAAGGTAGAAATGTCTTCCCTTGAGGGGTGGGAATTATTGCTCTTCTCATTTAGTCTTTGTACTAACACATAATGACTGAATTTTAATAAGCAAATATGTTTTATTTTAGCAATTCTGACAGGAAATGAGAAGGAACAGGAAAAAGTTATATATTATTTTAAGAACAATCTGTTTCTTCTACCATGGCCTTGTGATCATATCTATTTTGAAGAAACTGTGGTGTGAAGATTCCTAGAATGTTTATTGTCCACACAGAGTAAGTGTCTGGCTCCCTCTGTCATTTCCACAATGAGCAGCATGGTTAAAAAGAGAGGAAGTCAGACATGTGAACTGCTGCTCCAGTACCTCTTCCAGGGGAAAACATGCCATTACCAGAATGTCCTGGACTGCAGTACTGCCACCAAAAGCAGCTGACCTGAGCGAGGGAGCTGCACATGCAGACCCTGCCTTTATGAAACCTAATGTTCAACCGCATAGCATTTAACTGTCCTTCACTGTCAGGAGGTAACTAAATGGACAAAGGAAATTGAAAATTAGCAATTCAAAACTCTAAAAAGGAATTTGAAAAAACACACCATTTCATTCAGTTTCACTAACACTACAATTTTCATGGCCCATATTTGAGGCACTCTTAATTGTTTTAAATATAAACTGTAAATCTGACACAATAAAACATTTGTAAAATCAAAACACAAAAAAATAAAGATTTATATATTGAAACTATTATTTGTTAATTTACAAGCTAATACCAGATATATTTTATTGGCCATTAAAAAATATGAAAAAATAACATTTTAGAATTTTTAGCAAATTTTCATTATCAAACTCAAAATACAAATAGTACTAGTAATCAAATACAGTAATAAAAATATTATTAGTAATTTATAGACAAAATAAATGTTTATCCAGCACTAATTATTTCAAAATATCCAATGAGATCACTAAAAACTGTGACTTATGTATGGATTCCTTACTTTCTAGCTTGTTTGAAGAATAAAGGGAAATATTACTAAGTATCTAAATATAACAGATTCCAAGAAAGTTTTTTTGAAAAAATTAATAATTATTTTTTAAATTATACTATGATGAATTTGACTGTTCAAAATGATGGAGACCTGACAAAGAATGGCTAGAATTATATTTTCTCTAATGATATACCATGATATAAAAGTATGACAGAAGAAATCAGTGACAAACCAACAAGATTTTCTGACAATAATAAAATCCCCTAGAAACTCTGCTTCCATATTCCAGTGGAAACAAGTTCAGCTGCAGAGCTACAGCCTCAGTATATGTAAGGATGAGTTTGTGCATTCCTCCAACAGGAAACTGTGGCCAGGTGGTTCCTTGTCGCAGTCTCTCTATCTCTCCCTCTCCACCCTCCCTGCCTGCCCCACCCCTAACCC
>CM052715.1:66713157-66730304 GCA_028551405.1 Uromys caudimaculatus
AACTTGATCTTAAAATTAGCTCCATAAGCTAAAACAGATTTAAATATGCATCTTCACACTAAATGGAAGTAATTATATCTTTAGTTTGTAAATACAGATATATGACATATTCCATATAAATATGTTCAAGAAAAATAATGTTCTATATACTGCATTCCCACAAGTAGCAACAATAACAGTGCCATGGTTGAAAGAAAAAAGTATGACTTCTATATATATTATTCTAAAAATTTTATCACAATAAGGGACAAAAAGGTGGTTCATGGCAATAAGAGATTAGAGAGATGGTTAAGTGGTTAAGAGCACTTCTTATTCTTCCAGAGGACCCAAGTTCAGTTCCCAGCACCCACTTTGGGCAACTTAGAACTGCCTATGACTCTACCTCCAAGTAAACCTAAAGCCTCTGGCTTCATGGTACCTGTACTCAGAAACACATACAATAAATAAGTAAGTAAATATACACTGTCAAAGAGGAGGGGAAGTGTATGCACAAAGGGAAAGCGCTATCCAACATAAGCACATGAAGAAATGCATACTTTATCACCAATTAACATAATGAGAACTGGGAATTTAAAGACCTGTCCATGATCTTTGCACAAATATATCATGAAAAATATAATGATAGCTATAAGCTATGAAAAAAGAGATGTTTTTGAAACAATGCAGTAAGTTAATCAATTAATCAATCATAAATTTCCTATACCAGAAAGATAATTGAAAATAGATTTGATTGGGTCAATCAAAAATGAAATAAAAGTAAAAGGTAGGAATAAAGGAATAGGGAGAAAAAGGAACAATAGCCAACTGATAATCATTTGTGTCCAAGAAATAATGTTTAATAACAAATATGAGCATAAAATAGATGGTTAAATAATAAATTACTAAGTTTACATCATAATTCTAGAGATTATATTTGAAAAAATACAAAATATTTCAAAAAACAAATTACTTGTGTCTACAGTTTGAACATGCCTGACAATTCTTTCTTAAAGCATATAGACACAGAGATACACAAATTTGCAGACACAGGAATAACATAAAACACAAAACCAGAAGCCATAACATATACTTGTTAGATAGAAGAAAAAAAGTCCCTACAACATTATGAAATCAAAAACGTCCAGGGATGCCACTGAGTTGGTCTTATGTTGGCTATCTACTGCTGCTGGCACAGGGACTGCCCTCAAATGTTGTTTGTATCCCCAATAAGACGTTGTTGCAGGAAACTAATTTTTCATTTTCATTAAGTGGTTATCAATGGGATGGGAGCATATGTCTATTTCTCTCAGGGCTGGGTTCCATCTGGCACAGACATGTATAGGCCCTGTGCATGCTTCTACAGCCTCTGTGAGTTCACATGTACCATCAGTCCTGCTGTGTTTAGAAGGCCTTGTTTCTTTGATGTCCTCCATACCCTCTGGAACTTCCCCCCTCCTCTTCTGTGTTGCTGTGGGAGTAACCAATCACTCTCTGATTTAGGGCACACTCTACAAGATGGAACCCATGCACAATACTGAACAGGTTGGCCAAGAACCTGAGACTAGAAAGGCCAGTGACCTTGGGAGAAAAATCAAACAACACTGTGTGCTAAAGGGACACAGCACTCAAAGATTCCTAGCAACAATCTGCTACAGTCGTTTGTCAGTGCCTCACTCAGCTGCCATCAGAGAAGCTTCCTCCTGCAGAAGGGAACACACACACAGACCAAAAACTGGGCAATATGCAGAGAGTGAGAGGCCTTGGAAGACTCAGTCCTAAATGGGACATCTCCACTGAGTCCTCCCCTCCAGGTCCTACAACTCATAGTGCTGTTTTAAAAACAAATGAACACAAAACTATACTATAAAATATCGACATTCTGCATTTGATCTCCAACCTTTTAAACTCAGTTAATAAAAGGCTAGGTCTGAAGACCTACATCTAAGGAATGTAAAGGTTTCCCTTATAGCACAAAAGTGTACAACAAGCTGCTTAGGGCAGAATATAAAGTCACAACATTTACAAAACAATGAACCTTTAAAAGCCGCCTATAGGATGCAACTTACCCATAAAAGGATTAGTAGTAAGGATTGCCAAAAACTTACACAACTCTTTTTGAGGTGCAAATAGTCTACTTAATTAATAAAAATGATACTGTGAAGTAAACCAGTAGAACATAAAACACAACAACAACAGCAAAACCTGAGCTCTGCGGTCCCTTGAGGACATCTTTACTTACAGTCACCAAACCAAAGGACCAGTGATAGAGCAGAATACATGCAAGAAGCCCTGACACAATGACCTGGACAGAGAAAGCAACCAGGCTAACAGAGTTCTATGCTCCCCAACCATTCTCAGCAAGAGCAGAACAGAGGAAGAGCTGTGATACATCTAGGAGAACACACAACAGTAAGAAACGCAAACCCACAGAGAAACCAGAATGATAGTTCTGATTGAAAGTCATCTCAGTCAGCAGTCATGTTTGCATTAGAATGTCTTAGAAGACAGAGCTATTTAGGTTAATGGACAAAGACAAGCTGGGGCAAGTTCTAACAGGTAGGGGAATCATGAAAATGTCTCTGGAGGATGGTGTACAGTTTGTTTCCTCAACCATCCTCTCCTCTACAAAGAACAAGAATGGGTTCTGAGTCTTGTCCTCTAAGAACTGCTCCATTCGGCAGAAATGACTGTTCCAGCAGCAAAATACAAAGAGAGAAAGGAAACCTTCCTGAAATGCTGAGCTCAAAAATGTCTCTTCTCAGGTAATTTATGGCTACATAGCTATGATTCAGTTAAAGTTTTGAAGTGTTTGTTTGTTTGTTTGTTTGTTTGTTTGTTTCATATATTTACAGGGGGAAAAGTTAAAGAAATTAGTTTAAAAAATCAAAACATTATGGTCAGAGTTTGCAAGAAGGCTCAATCAGCAAAGTACTTGCTATTTCAAGTATGAAAAGTTGAATTTCTATCTGAAAACCGAAGAAGGAAGTTGAGAATAGCAGAGCAACTCTTTAAACACAAGGATTGGGAGCAGGAGAGCTGGATCCCTGGGGCTACCCAGCCAGGTTAACAGTGAGTGAGTCGGCTCCAGGTTCACTAAGAGACAAAACGTAAAGTGAAGAGTGACTGAGAAAAAACATCATCAGAAATCAACCTCGATTCTGCACGCATATGCACATTCTACACACTACAACACAGCACTCACGCACACCACAATAAAACGAAACGGAACAGTATGCTCCTATATCTTTAATAACAGGGATCATGTTACTTCCTCTAATGAAAATTTCTCTTTATCTTCAAAACTGTATTCCCATTTTTACAATATTATATGAAAAGGCATAATAATCTAGGGAATCACATTCAGCCAGGTGTAGGCCACAGAAGACTGGAATTCAATGCTCATAACACATTTTTAAAAACTGTGCAGGGGGGCCCTTGCTTAGATCACATGCTATTCTTGCTGAGAATCTGAATTTGTTTCCTTATAAGCACAAAGGGCAGCTCACAACTGTCAGGGACTCCAGCACTTCCAGCTTCCTCAGGTGGGTCCTCTCTCTCTCTTTCTCTCTTCCTTCCCTCCCTCCCTCCCTCCCTCCCTCCCTCCCTCCCTCCCTCCCTCCCTCTCTCTCTCTCTCTCCCTCCCTCAAGAAGCTGGGGATGCTGGCCTCTATTACCAGCAATCAGGAGGTAGGACAGGCAAACAACACAACCAAGCTCGCTTAGCTAGAGAGCTCTAGGCAGCACTTAAAGTTTCAGAAAGAGGATTACTGGCATCTGAGGAGTGATACTCTGGTCTCCACACACATTCACTTACCCATTCACACACATGCAACCACAAAACACACCCCCATATGTACACATGCACTCACATAGCATATTTTCCAGGGAAAAATATTAACTATAATTTTGTTATGCAGAAGTCTACCATTATCTAGTTGCCAAAAGCATACTGTAGAGTCAGTCACCTTACATAATCATAAATGTTAAATAAGAAAAAATAAATAGTGAACACTATCATCAACTGTGACAACAAAAGGGGAGAAGTAGCCATTACAATTTACCTAAAAGAACATTTGAAGGCAAGATTGCTGGAAAACACATGTCATCCTGGCACTCAAGGGGAGGAGGCAGTAGGAACCACAAGTTCTAGGCCAGCCAAGGCTGCAAAGGAAGACTTTCAAAACTATCAAAAATATGAATTTGATGGTTATTCTTTATGTTTCTGTAAATGATGTCACAGAAATATGAGGAATGGAACTAAATGTAAAGGAATCATGGTCCCTGACTTTATACTAGAGTCAGGGTAACAGTATAACATACCATGGACACAAAGAAATAGTTACACAACAGAAATGAACGGAGGGGGGAGAGCAGGGCTCGGCATAGGAAGAACGTACAGAAGCTACACAGAAGGACTATCTAATTTTTGACAAAGATGACTAAAATAAACAAATAAAAGAGGAACTTTTAAAATAAACGACACTGAAAGACTAGATACCTGTCTTAGTCAGGGTTTCTATTCCTGCACAAACATCATAACCAAGAAGCAAGTTGGGGAGGAAAGGGTTTATTCGGCTTACACTTCCATGCTGCTGTTCATCACTAAAGGAAGTCAGGACTGGAACTCAAGCAGGTCAGGAAGCAGGAGCTGATGCAGAGGCCATGATGTACTCAATAAACACTTCAAATGAAGTATAAACAGCCAAAAATAAAAGAAAGAATGCTGAATACTTTACCCATAAGAGAAACAGAGAGTCCACACTGAGATTCATCTCACACACTTGGAATGGCTATCATTATTTAGAAATCAGATATGCTGGGATTGGGTGGCCCATTCAATGCAGTAAGAACATTAGCTATATCACCCAATAAGAAAGACAGTATGAAGGTCCTTCAAAAAAGAGGAAAAAAAAAAAAAAAAAAGTCGCCCTATGGAGCTGGAGATGAGAGTCCCAGGTTAACAGCACTGGGTTTTGCAGGTTCAACTCCTGTCAAGCATATGGCAGCTCATAGCATCTATTCCAGCAGATGCGATACAACATTTTGACCCTGGGCAACAGGGACAGGGAACATATTCATACATGCAGGTTAACCACTCACACATAACATAAAATGTGCAGAAGTCTAAAAATCTAACAAAACAAAACAAAATGAACCAAAAAAACAAAACCACTCTCAAAACTAAAAACAAAGCAGGCTAAGCAAGCACAGACATGTTTAGATGAAGAAAAGGTTGGGCACCTACACAATCGAGTATTAATCAGTCACAAGCACGAAATAATAGCATTTGTAGAAAACTAGATACAACAAGACATCATCACGGTAAGCAAAACGGGCCACTCCCACAAAAAGAAATTGAAGAATCTAGGGGAAGCTAACAGAGGACATTAAAAAGAAAAATCCTGAGAATGTGCCAAGGAACTTCGAAAGGGGACGGTGAGGGGAGCTAATAGAGTGGACTGGGATAAACGTGACTAAATTGTATGTGGAAATGTAATAAAATCCTTCATTTTAAACAATACATGCTAATAAAATTTGAATTCATAAAAATAACAGAAAACTTGGTATAATTTTAAATTAAATCCATTCTATGTATTTTACATTAAATCTGTGAATCCGCTGGAACCCTGACCCTATACTCTGGCACATCTGCACAAAACAGCGGAGAATAGCAGATATTATTTAGACCTTAGCAAATGGAAACTTCTTCAATCATTTTTTCTAGAAGCAAGTATTTTTAAAATTATTTAATACTATACCTATATACTGTCTTATAATTTTAAAACAATATTTGAATTAATGTCATGTCACAACAGTTCACAAAACAAGTAGAAGTGTGTCACAGAACCCCACTCCTGAAGAACTACACACAACGGTAACTCATGAGGAAACACACAGTACAAACTGACATGATACATACTAGCTTACAGGGCATTTTCATGCAGTGCTTGCAAATAACAAATTAGACTCAGTTAAACTATACATTGAGAAAGAAAAAAATGTCATTCCCTTAAAACGAATATGGTTTGGAACCAATAAACATGGCATTTTGAAAGAAAACAACAGAGAATGTTCTCAGAAGCATATTAGCAGCCAAAGTAGTAACAAGTAAATTTAGGAAATGCTTTACAGATTCTGAATCTTGAGTCCAGCCTAGAAGACCATAAAGGCCGGCTTTCAATATGGCAGTGACGGACAATGTTAAGCACAACTGGCTAGGAAAGCTGTATATCTAGCTCACTTTAACTTCTGCTGTATACTCAGCTTAGAACTTGATACAGTATCTAAGATGCTACTGTTCATTAAAAAAAAAAAAAAAAAAAAGGACTCAATTCAGTTGAAACCCACGGCAAAGGATATAAAGAGGTATCCCTGCAAAGCATTTTTTATAGCCTTACAAAAGCTAGAAATACTTCTATGTAAACTTTATGTTAATTCATATGAAATTAATAATACTTGTCTTTTCACCCTATTAAATATTGATTTTGTATAATGCAACCTGAGAAGGTTTTAGTATCTAATAATTACCAAGCACTCCTATGCTTCTTCAGGAATGGGGGAAGGGTCAGCTGAAATAAAGGGTGCTTTGCAGAACATTAGGATAACCATGTGATCAGAATCTTATACAGAACACCAATGGTAGCTGACTGTTCTGTAAATGGGAGAGAACACTCCACTAGGAGTATAGAATCCCCTCATCCTAACCATGGAAGTTGTTCTACTAACCAGAATTGGTGGGGGAAGCTGCTGTTTAAAAAAATAATTGTGTAAGCACTTCATTTTTTGTATCATAGCACTGCAGAATAAGAAAATCACAGTTGCTCAATGGTTTAAGTGGATGGCCAAATGGCTTTGATAAAAGTTCAAAAAAAAAAATACTTTCAAAAGTTGTTTCCTGAGCATTCCTTGGGAAATATCGATTTGGACGTTTATATCAACTTCCAAGTAACTGAATCTAGAGTGCTCTCACAGAAAGTCAGGGCTATACAGTAAAGCTCCACCAAAGCCGTCACTCCATACAAATGAAGGCTGCAGTAAACATTTAGGCTTTCCTTTTCCTTCATTCTGGCAGTGACTAGGAATGAAGGAGTTGAAGGTATATTTAGCCGGAGTCCAGCTGTATAACCAGTGTTCTAAAGGGAAATTAAATAAAATTAAAAGAACGTGAGACGCCAGTTGGCAGGAAACACCCATTCTTTAAAGGTACAATCAGTTAATATCTTTAAACTCTAATGCTCAGGACAATATTTGTCTACAGAACACCATGAAAAATGCCTAAGTAATGTTGTCCAGTTAAACAATAAATTTCATCTGCAAAACCACTGGAAGACATAAAAGAACAGCTGGCAGGCTCCACTGCTGAGTAAGATGGAGGGCAATGAAAGGCAGGTCAGATGCTGTGTCCGCAGATCTCCAGAGTACAAAGCTATGTATCTATGACCTGACATTCTATAAAGAAGTGTAGAGTAGCAGAGTAATCAGCACAGTGTGATCATTTGGGCTTCTTTATGGAGAGAGTGAGTTGATGGGCAAAAAGAAATTCTAACCTATAACTTAAAACATAAACAAAGATATAAAAACGCATGTGCATCCTCCATCTCCAGTGTTCCATGGAAACGTGATTTTAAAAAGACCACCTACAGAAAGAGTAGAGGAGAAACCGATGCAGCAAGACAGGGACCATGATAAAAGCAACAGCCAGTAAATGCGAAATGTTGGGTGGGCATCTTAGAGAACATATAGAAAAAGAGGCAAGAAGGCAGAAGAAAGAATTTCTGAAACATACTACTGATGAATGAAAACGCTTATTTGCAAATGGATTCTGTATCACAATGAGTGTCATAAAAACAGAATTACATGCAACAGCCCAGGAAAGAGATGGAGTCAACAGAGGAATTCCAAGGTAGAGTCAAGCCACCTGCCTGACGACTTTCTTTAAGATCTGACTCTACTGTCAGCAGAGCTCTTGGCTAGGCTGGCTTCCTCTGTGCAAGGAGTGAAAGTACAGGACACAGCAGCATCCAAGGTCCTCTTTGCTGGGACCAAACCCAATCTCCCATTCTTAACCTCACATTTCAACCCTCACCCATCCCTCTGAATTATTTTCCTTGCCAGACATTTGCTAAACCATTATCTCTGTAATCTTACGTATATTGCTTTACTGTCCTCTTCAAGCCTTTGCCAAGGTCTCTAAGCTGCTCCAAGTTCCTAGAACAAGAGGAGAAGAAACTACCCCACGCACATGCCAGACAGCTCTCAAAAGTGTTTCCCCTAAACTGCCATATTGCTACAATTCATTGAAAAGGTCCACGAGGGCTTTCTTCAAATCCCAGCTTAAAGGCACACCCCACCCACAATTCTCTGACTAGTATACCACTTTACTGCCAAAAGAGCCACCTCTTTACTAGTATGTGTTGTCTCTCTAGTTTTGAACTCTGTCCATCTTGCCTAAAAGCAAGTTTCATAGGAACAGAGGAGAAGCTGTCATCTTTAAACAATGCACATTATTTGAGTGCTTGTGGCAAAGATCTTAAACATATCAGAAGACTAACTATAGAAATCTCATGACTAGGACAATGAGGAGTCTTTTAAAGCAGTGTGGTAGTTACAATAGGAATGACCCCATAGACTCATGTTAGAGCAGGCATGGCCTTGTTGGAGAAAATGTGTCATGGTGGAGGCTGGCTTTGAGGTCATATATGCTCAAGCTATGCCTAGTGTGGTACAGTGACCTGCTGCCTGTGGATGAAGATGTATTACTCTCAGCTCCTTGTCTAGCACCATGTCAGCCGACACACTGCCATACTTCCCACCATGATGATAATAGACGAAGACCCTGAAACTGTAAGCCAGCCCCAATGAAATGTTTGCCTTTGTTAGAGTTGCTGTGGTTGTGGTGTCTTCACAGCAATAAAACCCTAACTAAGACAAGCAGCAAATATATGACTAACATGGGCTGATGAGAACACAAGAGAGGAACAGGCAAACAGAGCAAGAAAGCACCTAGCCTGTTCCTTTGTATTCGCCCTAAATGAAGGCTGTTCATGAAAGAATGACTGAAATCAAGGAGGAATCTGGACATCTGGGGGCAACAACCAGCCTGATTGTCATGTGTCAGCCTAGCTTCTGCAGTAAGGCTTTGAAAAATCCCGAGCTATATCAGGCTTCTGATATAGCTGTCTCCTGAGAGGTTATGTCAGAGCCTGGCAAATACAGCAGCGGATGTTAGCAGCCAACCATTGGACTGAGCACGGGGTCCCCAATGGAGGAGTTAGAGAAAGGACTGAAGGACCTGAAGGGGTTTGCAACCCATAGGAAGAACAACAATATCAATCAACCACACCACCCCTGAGTTCCCAGGAACTAAACCACCAACCAAAGAGTACACATGGAGGGACTCCTGGCTCCAGCTGCATATGTAGCAGAGGATGGCCTTGTCAGACATCAATGGGAGGAGAGGCCCTTGGTCCTGGGAAGGCTCAATGCCCAGTGTAGGGGAACGCCAAGGTGGGGAAGCAGGAGTGGGTGGGTGGGTGAGCAGCCTCATAGAAGCAGGAAGAGGGAGGATAGAATAGGGGATTTCCAATGGGTAAACGGGGAAAGGGGATAATATTTGAAATGTAAATAAAGAAAATATCCAATAAAATAAAATCAAAAATAAAAAAAAAAAAGAAAAAGAAAAAAAGGAAGAAAGAAAAAGCCCCCAGACTAGCAGTTTGACATAGCAGGTTTCTCCCTGCTGTACAGAACAACGTCTCTCACCCCACCTGTCTCTCTCTCTACTCATCTTCCACATATGAACTAACATCTAACTAAAATGCACTCTTTTTTGGTCATTGAATGTCTTTAAATTCTTAAGATAAGAATCAAAGCAACTTTGAGTTTCTGGGAACAAGAAAGTCCAGGTAATTCTCAGAAACATGCCAACATTTGCATATCATAACCAAGATACAATAAAGAAGAATTATTTCTGATACACTGAGAAAAAAAGACATGCTATAAAGGGAGAGTAAATACCCTTTCTTGATGGGAAGCACACACCTATAACTGGACAGAAATCTTAAAAGCAAGTCTTCTCTAAAATAAAAGTCTGCAAAATAAAATGAGTGAAACAGTATCTTAAAGTGTGCAAAAAGGTTTCATTTGATATGGAAAGAACATTTTCTAAAAGTATCTAATAATAGGGTTGTATAGTGCTCAAGAGAGAGACATAAAACAAAGGGGCTAAAGATACATGAACTTGTAGGGAAGTATTGACTTAACTTTAAAAGTTCCTACCGCAATACTACTACTGAATTATGAGGGCTTTGATTTATGTGAGCTTGTTAAAATATATCACTCACATAAAATGGGACTTCCTCATGAAAAGAGAAAAAAATGAAACTGGAAATAACTGTAGTAAATAAATTTCGCTCCCTAAAGTCCGTCCACATGGTCAAGAAGGGTCGCAGTTTTGGAGCCCAGCTTCCCAGCAGTAAACACGAAGAGGAAAACTCAATTACATACATGATTCGCTGGTACTCAAGTCTGAAACGACAAATCATTGCTGGAAAGCACAACTTCTGCTGAAATAAACACCAAAAAGGAATCACTTTCCTAAGTCTTACTTACACAATATGACATTTTACAGAGCAGCCCAAACACTGAATTAACACCAAAATTGAGTTTCATGTTATTTCTAGGAAGTTTTTAAAATTTAAGTCATCATCATAATAATTATAATGTAAAAACTTAAATCTACAGGACAAAAAAATAAAAATGGCACAGCAAAAGAAATTAATAATAATAATAATAATGGGAAAACAGAAAACAATGTGAGAAATGAATAGGGCAGAGAATAGCATGATGCCACACATAGGTTGTTCCAGCACACAGTGCTGAGGCCGTTGAGATAAAGGCCAACCTTGAGCTATATGATAAGACCCTGAGCTTTGTGGACTCTAGACATGCTGTGCTACAGATATTTGTGTTGACATTCACCTAGAAGATGTAAAAGCAGACAACAGACAAAAGCCTATCTGCAGCAGTACACTGGTGGAAACAAAGAATGTTCAAGTGACCAGTAAGGTGTAGAGCTAAGCCCCGAACTTTGGTAGGATGACTTTAGTGGGAACTGTGTATCTCTATCCATATGTACCTAAACAAACTACTGACTAACTCAAAGTACAGAATGCAATCTTCAATAAATAATCCCATAAAGAACAATTTCTTTGGATTAATGATGTGGCTTTAATCATTCTGAGAAATGATGCACTAGACTTCCTTTGAATTAAATCCTCCTTTTTCACAGAAATAGTCAAGCACCACAGACTGTTCTTTGGATCTGACTGTCCACCGATGAGGATATACCAAGGAGGGAGGACAGGAACCTGGACACATGTGAGGGAGCTGTGAGTTAGCTTACTGACTTACTAGAGTAAGCAAGACTGAGGCGGAGTCAAGTCTGCCTCCACTTAGCCCCAACAGAGGCGAGTCTTCTATAAATAGTTTTAATGCTGACATTAGACCATAAGTGTTTTCTTTTTCCTAATTTAGCTTGTATGGGTAGTTTTTTGTTTGGGGGGGGTTCTTTTTTTGTTTTGTTTTGTTTTGTTTTGTTTGCAAAAAAGCCAAAACATAAAAATCAAAGCAAGAACTGAGAGGAGCACAGGGAGTGATGACCGGAAGATTAAGTCCTGAGAGGAAGGAGCCTGAGGTGTCCTGTGATGCTGCATCCACAGTGTCAGCAGGGACACAAAGAACCAGAACATACACATGAGAACCCCATCTACATACACCCTATGAGAACTACCCATCTACCGCAGAAGAAACAGTTTGTTCACTACATTTAATATTGAGTGAATCTGGAGAGAAACTATCTTCTAATAAAAGAAAATTAATATACATAAGGTGAAGGCAGGAAACAGGCAGTCCACTGCACTCTGTGCCATTCATTTCTGAAAAGTGTATATTTTTATTCACGAATGGAAGCATTCCTAAACAAACCAAGGTATCACTATAGAATCAGTTCAATGATCACAAAAAACAATGGGAAAATCATGTTAACATGGACTTCTGCTTTGTATGGTATCTTGATGTTTTGTGAAAAATGATGCACAACAAAATTTTAAAACCAAACAGAACAGGAAATGATGCCTTTACACTATATTTGCATGGGAACTTTTTAAGGTAAAAAGAGAAAAGGACCCAGGGTAGCCACCCCAAACCCTCACAAGTGCCATACCCCACACTTCAAACCTTCCCCAGGTCATACCAAATGTCTCCATATCCTCCGGGATCGATGCACACAAAACCAGACACAATTCATGCCTACTTCAGTAAACCTGGTGAAAAGCCCACTGAAGAGGTCAGGTCAAAGGCCTTAGGAAAGGCCTTAGCACTACTGCTTTGCTACATGAACATGCTGTGCAAATGCATCCTACATATCTGCTTTCACACCCACAGGTCAGTGCTGCACACGATCAGAGAAGCTGTTCTCTACAAAAACAGTGTATATGGTGACTCACACATGGGGAAATGCTGGGATTAATGGACTATTGCGTGCTCACTTCTATACAGGGCACTGTACCACTCCCTGCCTCATACAAGGGTCAAGAAACATGACAGAAGAGGCAGCAGAAAGAGGGTAAAAACAAAATGGGAAAGACTGTAGTGAAACAGAATCTTCTGGACACAAATGTCTGCAGCAAGGCAAGAACTAACCGCAGCCATAGTCACTGTTTTAGTCAGGTTCTCTAAAGGAATATAACCAAGAAGATGAAGGATGAACAAACACACACATACACACACACACACACACACACACACACAGGGGTGGAGGGGAGGGAGACAGAGAAAGACAGAGACATGGAGAGACAGACAGAGACACAGGAGGAGAGAGACAGAGACTGAGAGCACCTCTCACGTCAGATAACTTTTAACATTCACATCTGATTGCTGAGAAGGCAGTACGCATTCCGTGGAGCTGGGGGTCTCACTAGTCTGAACAGTCCTAGAACAGCTGTCTCTTGGGGGCAGGCAGCAAGCAGTATACTCAATTGACAGGAGTAGGTGCTCAACAATCACAACCTGGGTTGTTACAGGGTATTATTCAGTAGCCCTGAACATTACTGGAAAGTTCCTATTCTACAATAAAAGCTTGAAAATGCTGGTTCTGCTATGAGAAATGAGGCCGCAGCAGCAGCAGCAGCAGCAGCAGCAGCAGCAGCAGCAGCAGCAGCAGCAGCAGCAGCCCAACAAGTCACCTGAACAGCGAGAGGAAAGGCAAACTGAGAAACACCTCAGGCTGAAAATGCCTTTTACATCTGGGCTGCTACAGTTGGAGTGGGTTTTCCCACATTAGTCAAGGCAATCAGGATGATGCTTCAGGTGAGGTGCACACTGGGACCCATCAACACTCCAGCATGAAGAGGGGCTCCTGAGGCCATCCCTCCCCGAAGCCTTACTGACACTTAATGGTTGCTGGAAGAGAGGATGGATACCAAGTAGTAAGTTGTCCACGATCTAGTAAAGGCTAAACAGAAACAACACACATCAGTGCTGAGATGTTCCAAACATGGCTTCACTGAAACAGGAACAGACTGTGATCTGGATATCCGTTATTATACTGCAGATGCATTAGCTCTGGCAAAACATTTAGCGAGTATGTTATATTGTATACTATCTAATTTGAAATTTTTTATTATTAAAGTGGTACCACAAGCATTCTGGAAAGGTTCTATGAGCAAAGATATTTCCTAATGGCATCCAACATATTCATTCTCTCTCTCTCTCTCTCTCTCTCTCTCTCTCTCTCTCTCTCTCTCTCTCTCTCTCTCTCTCACACACACACACACACACACACACACACACACACAGGGTCGTTCAGAGGCATAAAAGAATCAAAGAAGCAGATGGAAATCTGAAGCAAAGCATGCCCCTCCTCTCTACACCACTGTTCAAAGCCAGTGACTTTAAGCACCGTACTACACAGACATAAGACTCCATGTCACACAGAACTGACATTCATAGGAAGCACACTTAATATGGCTTGAACTCATTGTTACCAACGTAGAAAAGGATTTTCAAGATTATTTTGAGCAAAATCAAGGTGTTATAAAGACATTTTCATTCACATCTATAACAGATAAATACTCATTTAAAATGAAAATTATTTAGAATGTATTTACAACTTAAATGGAGGTTATTATTTAAAATTACAAGCTGGATATGACACCATTCAGTTGCTTGTATTTAAATGTAAACTACCTCACAATTGCTAAGTTACTTTATCTTAAGGTGACTTGATGAAAATTTAGGTTAAAAACTTGATTTTTACAAAAGCTATCATCATCTCAAGTACTCATAAGTTTGTAGCAGTTATGCTGACAAATTTTTTGGTTCATCAAATGCTATAGTAGAAGGATGTGACTTTGTTTTTAATAAATTATCATTTTTGCATATATCACTCAAAGCACAAGGCCTGAATACTTACAAACAAAATGCATTATTAATTTAATTGTCACAGCCTATTTAGCTAACTTCTATTATATTTGTCTGCAATATGCAAGGCATTAGAGAGTAGAATCAAATTCTGAACAAGAAAAATAAAGCGATTATACTGTCCTGGAAAAATTCAAATACAGCAAGCTTGCAAGATTATAGCCAAAAAAAGCATCAAAAAAGTTTAATGGAATTGACAAACATTATTCTCAAAGAGAAGGTAAATCAAACACACCATTTCCATGATGCTTATAAAGCCAGACACGCTAAGAGGAGGAGCCTTTATAAATGTAAAATAGATTACATTTATAAATCCTGGTCTCCTCCAACCACAGAAGGACAATAAAGAATGCATTTATAGCTAACTCCAGGAATTCTGATTCATCATTCTACACAATAACGCCAGAAAAAACGGTGGCATCACAAACACATCTGAATCAAAGAATCTTTAACAGGAAGAAAAATTTAAAAATATCTACTATAGATAAATGTTGTAGAAATACTTAAAAGTACCCATCCAGATAATCTATCAGCATTTTCACACTACTTGGCAAGGCTAGTAAAAGGTGCAAAAGCATGTCTGTGTCTCACAGGAGAGGAAGTCATGTGATCCTTCTGTTACGGGATGATCTGGAATGTTCTGCAACAGGCAATCTGTTTAAACTTTGGTCATCAACCTATAGCAACTGAGAGGAGGTGGGAGGTATAGAGGCAGGGCCTACTGGGAGATAGATAAACATACACCACATACACACGCGCACACACATCAGTAGAAGGCAGAGGGAGTGATGGATAACTGGGAAGGGAACCGGATTCTGAAGCCTCAAAGTGACACACCTCCCCCAACCAGGCCAAACTCCTAATCCTTCCCAGTCATTCTCCTAACTTGGGACCAAGTATTCAAGCCTCTGCGCCTGTGGGAACCATTCTCATTAAACCACTACATCCCTGTAGCTTTATTTATACTACAGAGTTAAAGGAACAGAAAGTACCTATAAACCACAGGAAAGGTAGATTGAAAAACCAAACAGTGAGTGCATGATTTTCAAACTCATTACATTATATAAAAAGTATCATTTTATTGAAGGTGTTAGCAGGATAAATAAATATATGTGTAAATAAAGATTAAATATTTATTATATGTGTGACTTTGATGTGAGAGAGAGAAAATAACACTTACAAATTCTATCTTCTAATTCTTATTTTATCTCATAGCTATAAAATTACAATTCTAACGTACTGCTTAAGAAGTTTAAGAGTAATTGAGATAATTCATGTGAAAGCAAGAGGAACACATGTATAACATGTGTGTAACACACTTGTTAACTGGGTATGTTTAGGGCATAAGTAAGTTCAATATGACAAAGAAACATACAAGAAATTAAAGTTTAGATACAATGGAAGCACACACAATATGGCAATATTTGAACACAGCAATAGCCTCTAACCAAACTCTAATGTTAAGACAATTAATACTTCAGAAAAAATAATCTAGTTAAATTACTAATAAACAAAACATGAGAACAGTTTTATTTTGAAAGAGTCATAAATATTTTAGATATTGCCAAAAAGGATGAGGCCTAAGTATTGTTTGGTAGATGACTTTAGAATTGCTGAAACATCATGAATGACACCCAGATGAGTGTAGAAATGAACAATATTTTCTTGGGAGTTTGGAGGGAGGTTGAAAGCCTAGCTTCAATCCAGGAAGCTGAGAGAGAGCATGTCTCAACATACTAAGTGAGTCCAGTTTCAAAGCTTAAAAGTTGTCAGAAGTAGCCATGTTCATGTGGTAGTTGACACTGCTGGAAATCAGTTCAGTTAAAACAACTGAGTCTACATAACTAAGTTAATTATTATATACCACCTAGGAAAAGTAAATCTGGCAGTTGATGGTACAATAATTGTAGTGTTATTTTTCCTGACATGGCAACCATATTATTATTTGGAGAATGACACAAAATATTTGTTTTAATATCAGCAGTGTTTAATTAAGACTATAGTAATAACTCAAAAATGTTATTTTAAAACTTCAAAATAAAGTTACACTAAAGACAACATTTAATTGTGTCTCCCCCCAATATTTAGTTTTAAACATTTGTAGCATGTGCTACAGGAAAATTACATTTTCCTGTAATTTTAATTCTATAGTTTTGTTCCTATCACAAAACCTCGAGTGTATCCAGACTTGATTTTTAAAACTGCCATACGCCTTTATATTTTTCTGAAAAGTTGACATAATAAATGCTGTTCAAGATAAACCAGTGACACAAAGTTGAGAAGTTCATTCATTAAACAAAACTGAAAATGGATAAAGTAAGGATAAATAATGGATAAATGAAAGATTCATTTCACATATGAAATACAAAATACAGAAGAACGAAAATTACCTTTCTTTCGGGGTGCCAACTCCATGCTTGCCTAGTAGATGAGTATTTAAATGTTTCTTCATCACAAAAGCAACCCTAAAAAAAAGAAAGAAAGAAAATTAATTATAGAATTATATCTTTATACTTGTCTAGAAAGTTGCAGAGACTGTTGTTGGTCTAGGCACACACTGGCACAGCGTGGACATACTCAGTAGGCACACACTGGCACACTGGCACAGCGTGGACATACTCACTAGGCACACACTGGCACAACGTGGACATACTCAGTAGGCACACACTGGCACAACGTGGACATAC
>CM052715.1:66730404-66757550 GCA_028551405.1 Uromys caudimaculatus
TTAAAAGTGTCCAAAAGATCAAATAATGACTGTGGTTCCTTAGTCACTGTCTCCATCATCATTGGCAAGAAAGAAAAAAAGTACTACTAAATAATATACACTGCCCCATAGCTGATGTCAAACTTCAACCGTGAACTGTGCTCGAGAAAATATCATTTTATTACATATTTAAAGGATTATAAAAAAGAAAACAAATAGCTGTATGAAGCTTCCTTAAAAACATGGTAGTGACTGAAAGAGACTCATTTTGAAATGACATAAAGGTTTCCTGTATCTACAGCATGGCACACACATATTCGCATGTGGTTTTGTGCCGAGATATCAGTATACAGGAAACAAAGAGTATCACCTGACCCACTATCTTAACTCATACACACACATCAAGGACAAGCACACGTATGGAATGGAGCACACGTGCAGCACACACACATTACCATCCTTCCACACAGCACCACATCAATTATGTGACTCTCAAAGGCACCAGATTTCACTCTGAAACATTAGACAAAATGGCTAATTTGAAAAGTGGATAAAAAAAATTTACTGTTGTTTCTTAGAGTGTAAAGGGCTTGCAAACATTTTTGTTAATTATGTATTACAGCTGTCCTTCATAAAGTTAATTACTAATAGCTGAAAGGCAACAGAATCTATTTGCATATGTACATGAAAGGCATGACACATGCAAAAATATGATTTTAATTAGCATTCTATGATATGAAAGGCTACAAATCAAATTGGCATGTTATAAGACTTTTAACATTAAACACTGAATTCATCTGGACATGTTTGCACAAATGGGCAATGTGAAGAATGTTGAGTAATGCAGCCTCTCAGAAGAGATTTGCAACTAAAAGCAAAAGGCAAAGAATTTCTACAATCACACAATCTTCATTTTGAAAATATCCTCTATTTGTTTATTTTCATATAATATTGGGAAAGTGTGTAGGGAAAAATATATTTGCATTTTTAAATAATTTTTACTTCATTATTCAAATAAACTTGCATACACTGGAAGCACCATTCATTCTGCTTTACACGGTAGGCTCTCACAACTATGACAAGAGATCCTTACAACCATGAAGAGCGGGTCATACCATCAATCATTATAATGGAAGGACAATAATCACATTTAAAGAATCAAACTGTGATAATATTAAGTGGTGAGCGAAAAAACAACAGCATAAGATGTTCTATATTTGTTTCTGCTTGATTTGGAAAGAATAAATAACATTTTTCATTTTCTGAAAAAAGAATACAGCAATAACAACAGTCCATTTAAGTCATAACTTTCCTACTGTCCTCCGTTTTCCAATAATTAAAAAAACATAAAGCTAATAGCAAAGAGCAAAGGTTAAAAACCCAAAGTTGCAAAGCACAGCTTATTCATGTGACCAAGTACAATTTAAGAGATTTGAACTCAGAAACCAGAGTGCAGTTTTTTAATAGAGAACCATTTATTAATTAGAATGCTAAGGTTTAAAATAAAAATCAAGCAAAAATGTTCTAATACACAGGAGAATATCCACAACAGGGAGAAAATTCTTACCCACACATTCTAAGTGTGTAAAGGGATTCTATTGCTAAAAACTCAAGAGGCGATTTGTCACTCTTGGGGAATATTGGAGAAAATGGAAAATGTGTGCAGTCTAGAACATGAGTTTATGTTAGATTGCAAAATATTTACTTATCCAATTTAACCTAAATCCAAATCTTTATATTTGGCTCTTTAAAATATGACTAGTGTGATACTTTTGATATAACTGTGAGGGTATAAAAATACCCAGCTGACCAAAGAGAAAACAACTGGTAGAGATATGCTCCACTCACTGTACTGACAGACTACTGACTTAATACTTTAACATAATTCACAGATATAACCAAAAACAAAAATATCCCTCCAAAGACGCTAAAATTCCCTGCTCCTAAGAAACAGCATGTTCTTGGCCTTCATGTTAATTTTCATTGAATATGTGTCAGGTATGAGATGAGTTCTGCACAAAACCAAACCCCAAACCCAGCACCATCAGTCTTCCTGGAAGGCTCCTCTTCTACCCAAACCCAACACTAGGGAGAGTGGCAAAGCCCATTAGATGGCTGTGCTGCCCTTGCCCCTCTGGAACCCATTGCCACAGCCAACCGATGGTCTGGGACTTGCTCCTAGCACAGAGAAGGAGGCACAAGGCTAGAGCAGCATGAAGGAGGCGGCCAGGCTTGAGAGCATGGAACAGGGCAGTCCAGCAGGCAAGGGATTCAACACCGTGTAGGATGGGCCATAGGACTTCAGTTTTATTCTGCGCGAAGAGCCACTGTAGGCACAGAAACAGAGATCACTTACCTGGCTCAATTTTTACAGGACTGGGCTCATTCTTTCTATCTCTAGCTCTCTGTCTCTGCACCACCCCCACATACATGTGTGTTGGCACATGCTTGCCACAGACTAAATAAAGGAAAAATAATTATTTTAAAAATTTGATTACCTAACTGATTTTAATTAATTTGCATATGATAAAGCAGCCTGCCTCCATCTTGGTGTTAAGAGTCATCTTATAGTAAAGACCAACTAGGCTCATTCCTGTTTATGACTCAATCTCTGTTTCTCAAGAATGGGGTTATGCACCATCTGTACCTTATCTACAAATGACTCTGTACTGCCTGTCCCAAGAAACTGCAGTCGTGTCTTTGTTTCAAAAAGTTGTAACAACTGCCTTGCAAGCCTCTTTGTTTCAAAAGGTTGTTATGACTACCACCTTACAATTCTTTCTTTGGTTGAGGAGGTCAGTATGACTAACTTATTACACTTAAGTTCTGCCTCTAAAACGGTGCCTATTTTGCCCACCAAATCCCCTATTTGGAAACTCCTTACCCCTAAATTACAAAAACCTCTGCCTCACATCCAACGCTGAGCTCCTGAACCCCATCTTGGGAGCTGGCAGCTGGTGTACACACATTAAAAAGCTTGCTTTAATTCATTTGGCCATGATGGTTTGGATCAAAGGTCATTTTCCTGGCATCTTTGGGATTAACACAAGTGCTTGAAATTGTACCACTTAAACTGGGTTTGGGTGAAATACATGACAGTGCTAACGTCTACATTCTAGTTTTCAAAAGAAGATTCTTTTTTTTACTGTCAGTTCAAAATAGTTTTTCTACACTATAGATTATGAAAGCATTTGTTCTTTCAGTCCTTTGGGTTTTAATTTTAATAGTATAACATTCTCTCCATTTCACTGTCATGGATGGTAATCTGCCTTATCAAAGTAAAGCATCATAAGCACAGAGAGACGTGAGAAGTAACAAAAACTCAATGGTACCTTGCTTGCCCCTCTAATTCACACCCATGTGTAAGGCAGGGTGCTGAACCGCTGGTGCCAGGAGCCAGATCTGAACCTGGGGCTGCTTATGCTCTGCTGCAGACTGCACCACAACAGCCCGTTCTCCTAAGGGTTGGCTGCCTTCACATCTATCCTTCTTTCTCTGTGGGATTATCATTTTCAACTTTCCAACTTAGATGATTCTTACAATTTCTTCTATATAAGTACTAATTGGGCTGAGCATTGCCTAAATCACAAGTTCGAGTTTGAGCCCAGCCTTCTGAAGGGTACAGACAATTTGGGGGAAGAAGTTACCACAAGCCACACTTGACAAAAACACAAGTTATGAAGCATCTGATCTTGTTAGTTCAAAGACAGCATGTGACAAACACTGAAACGCAGCACCCTGAGGCTCCTATCACCCAACCACACACCACACTGGCATCCTACTGAGACACCAGCATTCCTCTATCCAAGGATCCTACAGTTCCCATGCAGTTGCACAGAGGAAAAGTCACACTCAGCAATCAGATAGGTGATCCAAAAATCAAATTATTAACATTTTAAATCTCTACTAAAGTAAAAGGTCACCAAAAAGACAACAGGCCACGAGACAAGCTGGCAAAGGCTAATGACTTAATATAAGAAAGTGCCTCCAACCATAAAAACGTGTGAAACTATTTCAGGTTAATGTGAACTCCTATTATACTAGCCAGAGTAATGTTGGCTCTTTTAAGTAAAACATACAAGCCTAGGGGAAAGACGGTAGCCTGGGGAAGGCCAGCAGGACAGAACAGAAGGCCAATCCTGGCTCTGTCATTTAGTACAGGGTAAAGTTGATGATGTTAAGCGCCTTTTCCAACTCCTAATGACCTCAAGCAAATGAAGTCTTCTACAGGAGGGCTGTGATAAAGGGAAAAGTCCTGTAAGTACTAAGAGGCAGGATGGCAGTGCAAGATCTAAACCCTGGCATCAGCATGGTCCATGACACAATCCAGTAGATGACTTGGTTTTACCTAGAAAGACACATGGTCAGATAAAGAACTTCAACTCCAAAATACCTACATTCATCTTGGTAATAGTGCAGTGAACAAATGCTGAAATAAAGTTCAGCTCACACATAAAAAGGGCTTAGAAATGTCACCAATAAGCTACATCAAGCAACATTCCTGTGTGAAAATCATGCACCTAAAGAACAATTCACATATCCAATTCTCATAGGACTGGCCCCCATAGACTCCTGTGTGAATGGCTGGCTCATAGTGAGTGGTACTATTAGGAGGTGTGGCCTTGTTAGAGTGGGTGTGGCCTTGCTGGAGTTAGTATAGCATTACTGAAGGAAGTGTGTCACTGTGGGTACAGGCTTTGAGGTCTCAGAAACTTGAACCAGTTCACTTCCTGCTGCTTGTGGATCCCGATGTAGAACTCTCAGCTTCTTGTCAGTACTTCAGAACCACTTTGGCCTGCACACTGCCATGCTTCCCACCATGACAATAACAGGCTAAACCTCTGGACTGGAAGGCAGCTCCAATTAAATGTTTCCCTTTATAAGAGTTGCCACGGTCATGGTGACTCTTCACAGCAATAAATCTCCAATTAGGACACCCCCTAAAGGTTACATAAAGAAAAATAAACCATGCTAAAGCCATGAAACAGCAAGGAGAAAAGGATGCTGTCTCCAACATGTGTGAAGAGTAAAATGTTAGCCACATTAAAATGCACGTGCTGGTGAGCCACCCAATATTATTGTTTTGTCATGTGTGCATGTATAAACAGACTAACATCAGAACAGTATTTAGAAACTGGGTAGCTAAGTGTAAAATCTATGTAACTACCTTCCTTATAGTGTGTGAAGCTGGGACGCCCGAAATCAAATAAACAGAAGGCTAGATAGTAAGCCAGATGGTCCTTAGAGGCAGGACCTTTCCTATGTGTCTGCAGGAGAAAGTGGTGGATGTGCTTGCTGTCGGTGCTCTTAAATGGCACTGATCCAGGGGATGCAATGAGCTCCACAGGCTCGGGATCTTACACGCTTGATTTGGAGATTAGACATTAACGGGAGAATTTGGGGAACACAAACTTTTCATAACTCAGCAAAGTTGGAGTAAAATCCCAGGAAACGTGAACATAGGAAACCCTGCAATGACTTTGTTTATGTACTTAAGGTGTTGGGGAACTGTAATTAAAAGCTTCAAGGTAAGAGCTAAGACCTTAGCTCTATTTACCATATAAGTGAGCCTGAACAAGTTTTTATAATAATGCTAACTGGCAAGTGTGGCAGCAGATCTGGGTGTGGCTTGGCTCAAGTAACACCCAGCTCTGAGGACTCCTGCAGCCTCTGCACAAGGGGAGTGCTGAGACCTCTGCCCTGTCTGCTGGCAACCTTTACCCAGGCTTGGTCAAGACTCCCTGGCTGGCTCAACTACACCAGCCTCACAGTAGATGCCTGCTGGTGATCTTCACTCTGTTAAACCATCTTCTTCCTGTTCTCCCAGTGAGGGCCTCAAAGCTGGGGAAGGTGCACCCATGCTTAGTTTATATAAGTAAGATTTAAAAAAAACAACAACATACCTATGACATAGTGACACTAAACAAGTATTACAAGAGTAACTGCTATAGGAAAAACAAGGAAGAAATTAACACATAGGGATTCTCGATTCAGGAAGAAGAAAGATAAACACAGCCACAGTTAGGCCTCTCTACAGACAGTGCACATTTCCAGTCTGGATAGATGTGAAGGAACAGAAATGGACAAAAGCCAGGCTGTGACCATGCATTACAGAGAAGAAGTGCAGATAGCCCAGGGTCAGCAATAACTCGCATGTAAGAACACACAGTGCTTAGCAAACACTAAAAATTCTCTGATCACTTAGACTCTGAGACATTTGCACTGATCAAAAGCACTGCTCAATAAAACTCAGCAAATTGTGAGTACAAAATTAGTGCAAACTGAGCAGCATAGTTCTCACCACTGAATGTGTTCCACAATATATAACATGAAGCAGAGCAATTTATTCCCATAATAAACCCCATGTGGCTAAAAAAAAAAAAATAGAAACAAAACGTCAAATAATGGTTCTTAAGAACACTCATCATAATCCATTTTCTCATTTTAACTAAAAATATTGAGAAATATATTTAACATGATATTATTCAACTTTGGAGTTACATATCACTTGTAAATAAAGGATTTTTTTTGTTTTGCTTAATATGTCATTATTTATCATCTTAAAAATAACCTTAAGTGAATAGTATTTATACTAACTTTATATGGTACTTTCCATTTTTTAATAGTGTACTTGCTTAAGAGACAAATTACAAAGACTATACTTTCAGGGATCATTTCTATAGTTCATTACTAGAGAAGTTTCTCTGACTGTGTAGAGACAAATTACAGGTATTTCCCTGTGCTCAGTGTCCATTTCTCCTAATGGCTGCTCCACATCAGGAGAATTACAACTCCTGGGAGTGGCCACAACCTTCATTCAGACACCAGTGGATATGTCAGATTATGTAGCATAGAAGTAAAACTGCAGATTCAATTAACAAATGTAAATTTGTATTGTAATGACAAGGACACTTACAGAAGTGGAGTGGAAAAAAAAAAAAAAAAAGGTGGTCCAAACCACAGGATACCAAAAGGAGAGACCAGAAGAAAGCCAAACTAGTATCCAGAAGGTGGAAGATATAGAGCCTGGGCCAAGAGAGAAGTACCACAGTAGTCCATGAGAAGTGGAAAACAGTAAAGAGAGACATTTGTATCCAAGGCCTAAGAAAGGTATGCAAATATAGAACACACTCGTGCAGACACCTCCTGTTTAATCTGAAGTACAGAAAGGGTTAGCTAATGCAGGTGCACTATTGGCAAAAATACAGATAGATATATGATAGATATAAGATAGATAGATAGATAGATAGATAGATAGATAGATAGATAGATAGATAGATAAATTTTACTTCATGTTCTGTGTATGGATGTTTTGCTTATATCTTTGTAAGTATACCACATGCATTCGAAGCCGCAGATGCTAAGAGAGTGTGTAGCCCTGGGGCTGGAGTAAGAGACAGTTGTTCCCACCATGTGGGCTGGGAACCAAACCCAGGTCCTCCACACGTACAGCCAGTGCTCTTTACCTTGAGCCATCTCTCCAGCCAGGACTGACAAGGATGCTAATGACTTGGCTGCCAAGGCTACAGTTCTCACCTATTTCTGATTACTTCCTACTCTGCACAATTGGACTTTCTGTGCTTAACTTTTATCCTCTTTGAGTGAGACTCTTATTTATGTATACATTTTTACCTTCACATATAAATAAAGTTCACTTCCTGAGCTTCAAGCACAATCTCTTTATGGGGGATACATCTCTAAAACAAGTATCTCTACCCACAGCTTTTCTGGGGTGATTTTTCCCGTGTAGGTGATGATACATAAGAACATGTCTGATACTCAGTCACAGGGCGTCTCTCACTGATCATCTTTACAGAACAGCTAAGTCTATCTGTTGTGCCACTGTTCCGTAATCTCATCCTAATGCTCGTACACCCATTGCTTCTAACGCCATTCCCACTGAGACCTTACAGCTCTCTTCCTACAGTAGTGAGCTATTTCAAACTAGCACACCAAGGACCATGACTTCTGGTTTCTCATCCTGGCAAATCATTCTGCATCCCAACAGTCCATAAGCATGTTTGCTCCAGCCCTCGGGTCATGACCTTTCTAATGCTGCTCTAAAACACAGTGCCCAGCTTGGCTTAGCACATGGCAGTCCTCCATCAGTACTTGGGACCAGGTCTTAAAGCTGCATGCCAACCAAGGGGTGAGGTTAGCTCAGACATTCAAACGCACTGCATGATCAGAGAATATTTCATATTAAATATAATTACAAAAAATGATTCTATTTTAAAAGGACAAAAGTATCAGAGAGCATCATGTAATTACCTGCAATTCGTGAATATTCCAACATACACATATGTAAAAATATATACTGACTAAAACAAACATAAACTAAATTAACTCTGGCAGATTTTATCTTTGTCTCTGTAATTTTCTAAAATAAAGTTAAGAAATTGTTTAACAAAAGCAAACATAATACATTTGTAGTTTCCAGGTCATTTTCTTTCATCCACCGAATTCTAAAACTCCATCACAATGCAATCTAGGCATTACCCATCCTGACAGGAGAAAGATCTAAAGCTGGAGGAAGGTAAGTCGTTCTAACATTTTAGAGAAAATGTAGCAAAGAAGCTGAAAATGCAAAAGTAGGATTAGTGCCTAGTGACCTTTCTACAGAGCTCAGCAACCCTACCAATGAAAGAACACAATCCACTGCCAAGTAAGACACGGGTGGAGAGACAAGTTCAAACACACGGTCACTCAAGTGAAGCAATTCCTCAAAACGAACAAACTAAGAATGAAAAATCTAGCAACTGATATTAAAAAAAGGAACTTTTTTAAATTGTGGGACTAAGAAAGTATACGATATTAAAAGAGAACACACACACACACCCCACACACACTCTCTCATGGCCCTATATTCTTCATGCTGGTTATTTCTTGTCAACTTGACAGGACATTAGCTAGGATCATCTGGGAAGAGGGAACCATAACTGCTAAAATTTCTCCTCCAAATTGCCCAGTAGGCAAGTCTATGGGACATTTCCTTGATTAATAATTGATGTGGAAGGGCCCAGTCCACTGTGATTGATACCACCTCAAGTAGGTGGTCACAGGTCATACAAGAAGCAATCAGAGCATGCTATGGAGAGTAAACCAGCAAGCAGCATTCCTTCATGGCCTCTGCTTTAGTTCCCGCCCCCAGATTCCGGCCATGAGTTTCTGTGCTGACTTCTAATTCTGATGAACTGAAAGTGCTAAGAAGAAATAAGCCCTTTCAGTCCCAAGTTGCTTTTGGTCATAGGGTTTAGCACAGCAGTAAAAAGCAGAGACAACCTATAGCATCCTGAATATGTATAAGAGCACACGATCCCCACAAAGTTGTTTAACCACAGCCCCATCACATACCATATTTTGATTTGCTGACATGCATGTTAAATGAAGAAAATTGGAAAGAAAAAAAATTTTTTTTTAATCTATCACTATTTCTTTATACTAAAATAAGGCTATTTACAGAAAATGATACATTGGACATAATCTGTATATAGAACAAAGCAATTGACGGTAAACTAAATAAGGTACCTTTTAAATCAGATGTTGTACAAAATACATTTAGTGTGTTACATATCAAAGATGAATCTATATTTTTGGTGTTTACAACTGCATAATAATAATGCTTTTTTTTAACCTGTCAATGCCTTATATAGAGGTTCCCTAAGCCACTACTCCCAACACACACCATGTACACCACATCTTCAAACACAAAAGTAATTTAAAAGAAAAACAGAATAGAACCAACTCTGTTATGTATTAAGTATTATGTAGTTACTTAATTAAAAACTTGTAAATACCTGGGAACTATGACTTGGTCCCCCTCTGAATCTAGAATTTAAAAAAACACATGGCTAAAATCAGCCATCCTTAAAATAATTAAAAATAAAAGCCCAAAACCCCAAAGTGCCTAAATAAATACCAAGTAATCCAGGAAGATGTCACGTGTGGTTTGTATGACCAGTAGTTCTCTGGTACAGAGCATGTTAAGATTTACCCCAGCCTGATTCTCTGAGGCTTCCATAGCACTGGGTGCTATTCTGAGTATAAAGTCTGAACTAATTTCTCTGGAAATAGTTTAACAAAAGATATTTTAGTCAGGATATTATGTTACCCTTTCAGTGTCTAGAAACTTTCCTAAGTCTGTGAAGTCACCTTTTGCTGGTATCAGCTGTTGACCTGGAATGTGCCAGTTTTTATTTATTCATTCTAACGATATTCAATGCATTTCTCTTTTTAGATGTTTATCTTGCTTATCTATCAATATTTTATCTTGTAAGTAAAGGAAATACACAACAAGCTGGGCAGTGGTGGCACACGCCTTTAATCCCAGCCTTTAATCCCACTTGGGGCAGAGGCAGGTGGACTTCTGAGTTCGAGGCCAGCCTGGTCTACAGAGTGAGTTCCAGGACAGCCAGGGCTACACAGAGAAACCCTGTCTCGAAAAACCAAAAAAACTTAACAGTAACCGCTGGACTGAGAGTGAGGTCCCAGATGGAGGAGTTGGAGAAAGGTCTGAAGGAGTTGAGGGAATTTGCAGCCCCATGGAGGGAGCAAGAGCGTCAATGGGCCTGATCCCCCCCCCCCCCCGTCGTCCTGGAGTCTGGACCACCAACCAAAGAATACACATCTATGGGCCCATGGTTTGGACCACATATGAGGCAGAGGACGACCTCGATGGCCATCAGGGAGAGAGGAGAGGCCCTTGGGCCTGAGGGTGTTAGAGGCCCCAGTAAAGGGGAATGTCAAGGTGGGAATGGGGGGATGGGTGGGCGGGTGGGTGGGAGGTGGAATTCCCTCATAGAGGCGGGGAGGGGGAGGGGATAGGGGGCTTCCAAAGAGGAGACCCAGAAAAGGGGAAACATTGGAAATGTAAATAAAGTATCAAAAAAAAAAAAAAAAAAAAAAAAAAAAAACCGACAACCACATGAGGTTTGTTGAATTCACATTCTGAAGTTAAAAGGAATGTTAAAGGAGGAACATAATCTAATCCTCAAACTCTTTTACAAAATAACTTCTGGATCAGAGCGACTATGTCTTTCACTATTTCCTTCCTTCTCCTAGCATACATCATAAGGCTCTACCATCCTTTGGATGTAACTGTCACATCGAGTCCCCCGCACACCACATTTGAAAGAGACCCTTACAATGTTATAGAAGGTGCGGATGGAGCTCATTTAGACAAATGCTTGCCCAGTATGCATAAAGTTATTTTAATTATTTTTCTGGATAACTGTACTAGTCCATGAATATAAGCCTTATTTTATTTACTGAAAATCTCATGAAGCAAAAAACCAAACAGATTATATTTCATATTTCTCAAAAAATGGTCTCTTTACTGAAAGACTGTTGTGTGCTTTTATAGATACAAATGTTAGATACAATATTCAAATACTCCTCAAAGTATATAAGATATTGTAATACAAACATCTAAAGCAAACAGTACCGTATCCTATACTATCCCAAGAAAAGAGGAAAAAACATTCAAAAGGAAGGAACTGCTTCTTAACAGTTAATTCCACTTGAAGTTAATGAGAGCTAATATGAAAATGTAATTATTATCATTCTCAAAACTGTAAATACTATTGTATCTCACTCGTAGCAAAGTATTGTAGACTTTCAAATACTAACTGCATCCTAAATTATGCTGAAAGCAATCCATATTATGGCTGTTGTGGGTTTTGTTTGTATTTATATTTAAAGAGAGGGAGATAGAATAAAGTTTATTGGGTATTTTATGTATACCAATTCATTTAAATCTGACAATATATTCACAAAAAAAATCTGTGCCATGTAAGTATTAAGTTAATTAACTTTAACAATTCTACAAAGGAAGTGGTGGTTGGGGTAGAAGTCAGAGACTGCAGATACAACTTGAGAATACGATAACCAAATTGGTACGTGGGAGTTCGATATACGTGCACATATTTCCTATATTATATGAGAAATCAACCATAGACATACCATGAGGAAATACTCCTGGGTTTTCCTAATGAGGGAGCAGGTCATAGGAAAGCACTTGTCAAAGCCTGGAATAACAGGACGCTGGGGCTTACCCCTCTTCACCCCCAACTGCACAAGGCCGTTAGCTTTGCTGCCTAAGTTTATGGAGATTACACATAAAGTATTGACAGGACTCCAGAGTAGCAACTGTACGAAGATAATATGGATCATGAAGACCCTATGACCAGACATTAGGAATATGTGACCGTGTATACGTGTAAACACATACACACACACACACACACACACACACACACACACACTACAAACTAGTTAAATGAAGCCTATAACCTGAATTTCACTTTTCTAAGCTATGGAAACCTTATCCAAAAGACCTATGCAATGATGTAAAAATGAACAGTGATGAAAATTATGATTTTAGTGGGAGAACAGTATATCTCTCAAATAGGATAACAAGGATTATTATTTATAAAAGAACAATTCTAACAAATACCTCTGTAACCTTAATTTTAAGGTGCTAAGCTGGGTCTGGTGGCATATTCTGTAATGTTATCTATGACGGAGGCTAAGGCAGAAAAATGAGAAGTTAGAAGTTTCAAAGCAGCTTGGTTTACATAAATTATTAATCAAAAATGGAAACAAAAAAATGAAGCATCTTGAATTAAATAGAAAAATAATAGGAAGAAAATAACTATAAACAGTTAACAATCTAAGAAAAATGCTTAAGTATGAAGTATTTCAAGAAATGAAGTAACTCTCAATAAATGATTGCTATTAAAAAATTAAGGCTCTCTTCCCACTGAAGCATGTAATTCTGGTGTCGTCTTTATTGATTAAATCTGCAGGTGCTAAGACATACAAGGGTGTTTATGTCAAGAAATAAAACACTAATCAATAAATCCAACAACAACAAAAAAACAGATTTCCAGCTTTATATGCAATTTGTTTTCAAATTTCTTGGCTAACATTTTATGTAAATCAAGGGTGAAATAGCACATGATGTAGAAGGCAAATGGAGCAGTGAGCAACTTCACCTTCCTGTAGATACGAAGGATCTGTGAGACAGGAAGCTGTATATTCTAAAATGAACAGAAGACATCCAGAAACCTTCACCACTGACAAAAGTAAGACACAGAGAGTCACAGAACAAAGTGCACAGCACAAAAATATTCAAAGGAAATCTAGAATGGGATTCTCTGGAGCATCTAAGAATAGGAGAAAAAAGAAAGAAAAACACCTGAGTGTCTTGTCAAGTACACGGAATAGGAGTGATCAAACATTCCTGGTTAGACTATAACCAGGAAAATCGAGAGAAAACCAGAACTGTTAAAAATATTCGTGTACAAGTGATCCCTGTAGAAACCTAAGCGGCCCTCCCTGTAGAGGCCTGACCGGCCATCCCTGTAGAGGTCTAACTGAGGAACTGCTTCAGGAAAGCAGCAACTCAACTATTGTAGCACCGTTGCTCAAGAAAAGAAGAACAAGACGAAACTATTGAACCAACAATTTCAGACTATCAACAAAGGGATTTTAGATATGTCAAACACCCAAATATGACATTACTATAACTGAAAAGAAGAATAAAAAAATGTGAAATGTAGCAAGATCAAGAGAAGAAATGAACAACCACACCAAAAAAAGAAAAAAGAAAAAGATAAAAAGAGAAAGAAAGAAAAATCAGTAAACATAAAGATTTTTTCTCTAGCCTAAAACACAAAATTAAAAATAAGTTCAAAAGAAGAAGAGAAACAGGGTATAAGCCACCAAAAAAACAAGCATTAACAAGCATCAAATGATAGTCCTAATGGGTAGAGAGGCTAATGGGAAAATATAACAACCATGTAAAACATCATTTGCAACAACCATGAAACTTAGCAAACATGGAAAACATTCACAAACACAGATGGCATAATCAACCTTCTGACCAATGCCAAACACCAGAAAGGAACCTTAGAAACAGCAACAAAAACTTGCTCTATATTAGATTAGTAGGCATGCTTGCTCATTAAGATTAGCAAATGATTTAGCTTCAAAACTATTTAAGACAGAAAGACAAGATGTTCAAAATACTAACCACACACGCACGCGCACACACACACACACACACACACACACACACACACACACACACACACACACGGAAATTGAATAAAGATGAATAAATATAAACTAAAGAGTATAAATGCAAATTCAAGGAGATATGAAGATAATCAGATGAATAAAACTCCACGAATTCATAGTCAGCAAATCAGCCCAACAAGAAATAGTAAAGATAATCCTTAGGCTGAGACTGAGAGGAGACAAGCAGAAACTCATCTGTACATGAAGAAATGGAAGACACTCCTAATAGTGATTACCTGGATAAATGACAAGAAAATACAAAACTATCTTTTATTTCTACCTTTTATTTCTTGCTGGGTTGAAAGATACCGACTTAGAGCAACAATTACAATGAGACATAAAATGCATAAAAAACCCTGAATCATAGTAATAAAACAGAGGAAGGAAAAAATGAGCTACACAGGAGCACAGCTTTGCAGAGTTGAAATGAATTTGGTATTCAACAAACTGTAATAACATAAGTTACAATGTTTACTGTCATCCCCAGGGTAAAAATTAAGAAAATTTAAATATATAAAATTTACATGCACATATAAATTATATATAAATATATATTATATACTCATGCATTTATATATATATAACTACAAATCGAATGAAAAAGATAAGTAAGAAAATGCCAACATAACATACAAATAAAATAGAATATGGCGAAACAGAGAAACAAAAGAGGCATTAGGATATACAGGAAGACAGCCATCCATGAAGCAAGTATAAACAGCATGGATCCAACATGTCTATAGTCAAGAGTAAAGAAATGGCCTTAAATACTCCAATCAAAATGCAGAGAGAATGTGTTTTAAAATACAAACATTCCAGGGGCTGGGAACATGTTTACCTTACGAGGACTTGGGTTCTCAATTGAGAAAATGCCCTCATTCCATATGTTCTGTAGGCAAGCCTATGGTACACTGCTTTGATTGTTGATTAATGTGGGAGGGTCCAGTTCACTATGGGAAGTGCCACTTCTGGGCTGGTGGACCTGGCTGCTGTGATAAAGGAGGCTGAACAAGGCATGAGGAGCAAGCCAGCAAGCTTCACCACAGCCCCTGCATCAGTTCCTGCCTCTGAGTTCCTATCCTGACTTTCTTCAGTGAAGAACTGTGATTTGGAACTGTAAGCTGAAATAACCCCTTGTTCCAGAGGTCGATTTTGGTTACAGTATTTTATCACAGCAACAAAAACCTGAAGGTACAAACACCCTTTTATAACCATATGCTAGTAAGAGGCATTAAACACTACTTTCCAGGGGCTCAAATAATGGTGGAAAGTATCATGCAATCAGTAACCAAAAGACAGATAATGTACTTATACAAATACAACACAAAACAGGTTACTAAGACAAAAAGCAGTTACTGAAGAAAGTAAAGGGCAATTTCAATGATGAATAAGTAGACCTAGAATGGGAAACAATAAAAACTATGTGTATACCCATAACGAAAGGCAAAACCTGATAGAATTGGATGAAGATGTAAACATTCAAACAATAAACTGTAGGTAGCTTAAAAACTCCTACTTCAAAAAAATGCCCCCTCACACAATCAAAACAATGTCCAATGCACAGCATAGACTCCAAGGCTGTCCACAAGTTAGTCAGTGAAGGAAATGAGCCACAGAGTGCAATCAAGGAGCTTATGTGATAAAGTCAAAAATCTTTGAAATCAGGATCTGAAGAGATGGCTGACCAGTAGACAATGCTTGTCTTTCTTTTCATAGGATAGGATTGGGACTTGGTTTCCAGCACCCAAGGAAGGAGACTTATATCAACTGCCTGTAACTCCCAATCTTGGGGATCCAATGCACTCTTCTGATTCTTGAACACACACATATGAACAGGACTAAGGGCACATGCGCACACACAAATACACACATCTTTAAAATTAACTAGTATGCATCAATTAAAGAAGATTCTCATAAATAAGCAGTGAACCAAAGAAGAAAATAAGAGCGAGTTTAGAATACACTGAGATAAGAAAACATCAAAACTGATGTGAAGAAGTACGGAGCGCCCTGGTGTGGAAGAAGCAGCAAGCCTTGCACAGAAAGCTTACCCTGCTAAGATCAGTACAACAAAGGAACCGGGAGATGGAGAGAAATTATTTGTAAGGATCTATATTTGAAAAGAAAAGCCTAACCTTACAAAAAGAAACAAAGAGCAAAAGATCAGGAAGGAAGAAAGTAAAAAGCGCATCACTGAAATGAAATGTCATAGAAACAGAGCAATCAACCTCTAAGTTGGCCATGAGAAAAACCGGTTAGTGTTATTAAGTGAGAGGAACAGGAAGAACAAGACAGCTAAAACTTGTGACTGAAAGAGGAGTGCTAATACTAAATTTACAAAAATAAAGCTTTTGAAAAGGACTGTGAATACTGGCACTCAACAAGTTAGACAAACCAGTAGGCCAAATGGTCAACTGAAGGGGAAAAAATAATTACAAAACATAAAACATTAACATTTAAGTACTTAGAAACAAATATAATAAAAAATAATCTATATGAGTTTATATAGAAACTCAAATTAAAAAAATAAAAATATAGCTCAAATTAAAAGTTGGCAAAGGGTCTGAATAATAATTTTCTATAGAAAATATAAAAACAGACAATGAGCAAATTAAATGCACTAGTCTTCAGGGAAATCTGCTCCAAACTTCAATGAGGAACACACCACTTAAACCCACTAGATTGGCTATAATTTTTAAAGGAACATGTCAAGTGGGGATAGAACTAGAGGGGATAGATAGCACATGGCACAGCCATCATGGAAAGCCATTAGTGGTTCCCACAAACCTTAACACTGTTACCACATGAACCAGCAACCCCATTTCCACATCCACAGGCTTTAAAAAGCTTGCACCCACACAATACTTGTATAGTTTACAGAACTATAAGCCATGACACCCGACAATCAGTAAGACTCCAGATGTCTGCAAACTGCTGACTGTATAAACTGCTACAGCCCTACACTGTGGCGTTAGTCCGTCATAAGTAGCCACATAGAACACATATGAATTGTGAAAAGATCATGGAAAATGACTGAAGTCAAACAGGAAACAGCACATGCTATATTATATTATCTTCCTGGTAGTAAACATCTACAAGGAATATATAGGAAGGAGACCAGATTATCCTCAGAGGGCTCACACTCAGAAAGCACTGCACTCATGCTCAACTGAGAAAGAACCAACTCCACCACTCATTTAGGAATTCATTTCAAATTCTACAGACTGTGTATACAAAGAACATTTTTTTTAAAACATTTACTTATAATTTTAAAATTATAAAGTAGGTAAGACAAGCATTTAAGTTACTCTGGAAGAAAAGGTGAAATTCAATGATAACTAGGATTCACCAAGAAAAGGTGCACAGCAGGTCAATGTGAGAAAAGGTAATTCAGTCTAAGAACACTGCATGAATACCAAGATTAAGCACTGGCAGGACAAAGAATACAGTTGAAGGCTGTCACAGTTTGTGACGGACATAGAAGATGGTGATAAGATTTTGAGTAAGATCTAAATTTTCCTTTCAGAAGAACAGAATGGAACATGTACTGGGAGAGACAGTAGGGAGAGAACTAGAATTCACTGAAAGGAGACTCTCCGGTTGGGAACTTATCCTGCAGAAAGAGAAAGACTTACACATGGAATACTCCATTAAAAGAATCTGTAACTCCTGAGCAAGAAAAGCTGATACCAGGGCTGCAGTACCTTTTGATGCAGAAATAAGAAAATACTCAAAAAAAAAAATTATCGAGATCTATCAAAGACAGGAATAAAACAGAAATCAGATCCAGTTAACCAACCTGGGGACACAAAAAAACCAAAGGTATTCACTGTCCACATGAATCACATACAGAGTAAGAAGTAATGTGTGCAAACTAGTACAAGTCTATATATAATTTAAATTAATAATTAATAGGTTCTAGAGAATAGCTATAGAAACAGTGATAGACATTTTACAAAATAATTAGCTATATTAGTTGAAAGCTACACTATCTTCAGTGTTTTCTCTGTCAGGTAGCACGGAATGGTTTGTTTTAACAATATTGTGCTCTATCAATTTATGTCTTGGTATATACCTTTAAAGAGTTTAAAAGAAAGGTGAAGGAATTTCACAATATCTAATTTTTATAGTTATCTTTCGACTTTTTTTTTTCAGTTTCTATCAGACGTCTTTAATTTCCTGGTATCTATTATTGGAAGTTTTCCTTTCCAAGTAACTATAAACTTTGGCCTACAATTATACTTTCAATTACAAGGTATACTTAATAGTCATAAAACAATATATTGCTAAAACAATGATATGTTTCACTTCTAAACTGAACCTCAGAAAGCACTAAATCCTGGGATCTGCTTGCTCCCCGACCAATCAACTTGTAAGAACCAAAGGACAATGCCATCATGTTTCCTCTCTGATGTCTTCACATCAGGAGGACAAGAGTAAGTGGATCAAAAACAAGGGTCTCCCTTAAGTGCACAGCCAGAGATAACAGTTACGGCCAGCTGACAAGGATGACAGCACCTTCTTTCTATAACGGGGAGACCTGTACTGAGTTAATCCAGACAGTGTCCACATGAGCCGACAGGCAGGGCTACTTGGCCCAAGTGGTAAAGGAAAGAGGGGAGGGTGAGCTGAGTAAATGACAGAAGAGGAGAACAGAAAGTGGAGGGAGGCAAAGGAGAGGGGAGCAGAGCTGTGTGCTCAGAGCTCCAATATTCTATGGCTATGTATAATATTTTGCAAAGTAAAATTGACTGAGATGGAAGCTATTTTGCATGGTACAGTGGCGATGGCTAACAAATGAGAGTTTTGTGGGCTGCATGTGAGTCCCCTGCCTCATCTGCCACCCCTAATGACAGCAGCCACCTGCTGTTTTATTGTCACAGCTGGAGCCAGTTCACACTCCTTGGTGCTGAGCTCTGCCCATGAGCACCGAGCTCTCTCCTCGCCTCATTACTTTGATGAACTTTTTATGGTCAGCACCCATGAAGACCTCATCTAGGACTTTGCCACACAGACTGGCTTCAGGGAGTGATTTCAGATACCCGAGGTGGTAACACACTGACACTGGCTGCTCATGTCTGGCAGCTAGTCCAGAAGTCAATGTACTGTACTTTTGACACACGACAACCTACACAGGTAAAAATGCCATGAAATCTCATACTTAACAATGCTCTTCCTTCCTCATGGTCATATTAAGGCCATAGACTGCACCGCAATGAAGTGTCTTAATGGGACATGTTATTAGAGAAAACCTAATGTACTGTTTATGATTGCTCCCATAAAATTAAGAATCTTTTCAATTTCTACAGACTGCAATTCATTGAAATTTTTTCCTTTAGCTTTTGAAGTCAAAACACATAAAACACAATCAAAGTTATTTGTGTTACTACATTTGTTTCAGTTAAAATTTTCCAATTTTCTTTTAAGAAAAACATGTAGCAATGTCACATGACTTCAGATTAAACCTCTATTATATAATTTTGATGATGGAAAGAATGTATACAATCTGTCTTCAAAAGAAAATCCTTCTTCAAATATGCATACTGGAATTCGTCAGAAATTTTATTATTGGTTACAGAGTGGGAAAAATGTTATGATTTTAAAATGTCAACACCTTAAGGTAATTCTTAGTTCTCTAGTGCCTGAAATTCATCATGTACCTGAAACAGGAAACTGAAGGAATCACTTAGTGGGATTCTAGCTGGTAATTTTTTTTTTCAAGTTCCGAATGTTAGAAGCTATTGAAATTTTCTTTCCTTAATTTAAAAATTGTAGGAGTTTTAATCCAGCAACATGGCTACCCTGGCAAGGGATCACATCAAAAGACCTAGGTCTGTAATCTAGGTATAAGCTGGAATGCAGACACATCACGCACCTTTAATCCCTCTGGCCGAAATACTAATAAGCACTTAATACACACCTTTAATCCCAAACAATGTAGGTAGGGCAAGTTTGCAGAAGGAAGCATCTATATATAAAAGTGACATCTAACTGAGAGACAGACAAAGTGACGATTCAGAGAAAGATCTGACAGAATGAGTCAGAGATAGGATATGCTCAGGAGAACAGCAAGTTAAGAGCAGCACATAGTGCAGTAAGTCCAGTCAGTTGAGCTCAGTCAATGCAGTTTGGGGCAGTTCACTAAAGTGAGTTCAGTGAAGTGGAGTTTAGTTTGTTTATGAGTTCATATACAGGCAGTTGAAGCCAGAGAATAAGAAAAGAGAATAAGAAAGAGAAAGAAGATTAGAACAATTTCCAGGGTTAGTTTGAAGCCAAGCCAAGCAATTCAGTGAGAAGCCAAGAAAAGCCAGATAGAATCAGTTAGCATGGAGAGAAATTTGAGCCAGAAAAGCTGGGTTGAATCATCCAGCCAGATTTCAGAAAGAACTAGAAAGGGTGAACTTATTCAAAAATAAGCCTCTGAGAAAACTACATCTAGTGAATAAAAGTTAAATTTACAGAAAATGCTACCCAAAATAAATAACATATATAAATATAATGTATGTCATACGTAAATATAATGTGAGTGATTGCTTGTTTTATTTTGTATAATAATGGAAATCAAACCTAGGAGCATACATATGCTAGACAAAGGCTCTACTATTGAGCTACATTCCCCGCCTTCAGTTAGTATGACAACTAGATTGTATCACTACCATAGCTCAGGCTATTCACTCTTTGGCTCAAATTGCTCTTGCTCTTGTGACCATCTCCCATCAGCCTTGTGCAAACTGAGGATTACACATGCGTACCACTGCTCTCTTAATAGTAAATCTTGGGGGCTGGAGAGATGGCTCAGTGGTTAAGAGCACTGACTGCTCTTCTAGAGGTCCTGAGTTCATATCCCAGCAACCACATGGTGGCTCACAAAGATCTGATGCCCTCTTCTGGTGTGTCCGAAAACAGCTACAGTGTACTTACATATAATAAATAAATTAATTAATTAATTAATTAATTAATTAATTAATTCAAAAAAGTGGCCTCATATTTAAAAAAAAATAGTAAATCTTATATTTTATTTATTTTGCTGCCGTCTATCCAAAGAATATAAATGAAACACTTTTCTTAACCTCATTCTGATACTAATATCCCAACTATTTTTCCTAAATGAATGCAGTAATTAATAATGCCAGTGAACATACTGAACTTTAGTCAAATAAAGTTAAATTTGAGGTCTGTTCTAAATATGGTTAAAGAACAAAAGAAAAAGGAGAAAAAAAGACAAAAGAATGTCAACATTCATCCTATTAGTTTATGTTACAAAACTAAGTTTTCCTCAACAGCTATAAATAAACCAAATTTCAAAAAAATTATAAAATTCATAAAAGGCTAATTTATCAAGTAGTAGAAACTAATTCTGACATACATACAACAGATTTTGATTCAACTAGGTTCTTTGTAAATAGTGATAACCAAAATACGCTATGAGGGATCCCAGGTCCCTTTGTTGCTCCTCTGCCTCAGGTAAACTGATAAAGCCACAGACACCCTCCCAGATACACAGGCAGTGTGGACATGTAAGGCAGAATCAGGTTTTTCTGACATTTTGCTGGGTTTATTTATTTTTCTTTAGCAACATAGGAATGCTTCAGTTTACTGTTTATAGAGGAAAAGTAGTCAGTGGTTGTAACAATTAACTTATCAATGACATTACTGCCTAAATATAAACTGCCATGCTTCACAAATCCTGCTTTTCTCCAGCAAACAGTCTACATCTGTAGATAAATTCATTTGCATTACAAATTCAATATGGTACCTTTCAGATGAAAACTAAAGGCAAGAAGCTTCACTTACAAAACCAGGGTACTAGCTTATATCTTACATAGACAAAGCATTAACTGGTAATTATTTCTTTCTCTGTTGCATCAACAAAAGAAACAGAAGGAAATAACTTTATAATCACATACATGAAAGACCTAAAAACAGATGCCAGAAAAAAAAATCCTATGTATCTATACACTAATATAGAAAAAACTTAAAGCTAATGAACAGATTCTTTCTGTTAGGCAGAGTCCTGAGCAGACATGCAGTCAATATAACAGCAGACATGCTGTAAACATAACAGGTATTCCTCCCCAATGCTTACTGGCTGCAGGATGTTTTTATTGTATCAAACAAGCTGATACAGAAAGAATATCGAACTAAAATTAAACAAGCAGGTCAACGGCAGGAATTCTGTCGTTATAGTTTTGAAAACAATTACAACAGTCGATGTTCTGTTGATCTTGGACATTAGGAATGGTGGTTGCGGGAGCATAACGCTGCCAAAGACACAAGGAAAGATAACCTGTCACTCACTGGCTGTGGGAAAGCAAACTGACACCACCACTCTGGAAATTTGAATGGAGAATCCTCAAAAAACAAAACTAGGAATGTTTATGACTCTTACTCAGCTGTATCATTCCTTCAGCAACTGCCCAAAGGATTCAACATCCTGTTTCACAGATACTTGCTCAGCAGTGCTCATGTTCTTGAGGCTATAGGGATGGGGCACAGGCTTAAGGAAACTACAGGATGCAGAAGATAAAGTAGAAAATGGAGAAATGGCAAGGAAAAACCAACTAGGGAGAAGAGAGAAGTCAATATGATCGAGAGAGAAGGATGAAGGAAAATAACACCAAGGTTGTGTGATCAAGACTCAAGAAATCATATTACTTTATGTTTACCTAAAACAATACATAATATATATAAATATGTATTGATCATTTTAAGGAAGTTAAGACACTGGGGCTGACAATGCTCTCCATAAGAAGCAAAGACCAGAGTGCAGGAAAAAAATGGTTCTTTAGTCATTAAGAACACTAGCTCTTCTTTCTGAGTACACAGTTGATCCCCAACAACCACATGACAGATCACAACCATCTGTATCACCAGTCCCGAGGATCCAACATAATTTTGGCATCTACAAGTGTCCCACCAATGGCACACTTAGACATATATGAAGGCAAAAAACACCAACACAAACAACTGTAATTAATTCTTTACAAACGAATCTCGAAGAAAATCCCTGCTACAGTGCATGAGAAGAGTGCTTTCTAATATTTGTTGAAGGCACATGCCTTTCAGGGGTTAAGGGTGGGTCCCTATTGCGGAAGACACTGTACACTGAGGATACAAGATGCAAATGACCAACATAAATCTAAGCTAAAAGTCTCTCCATAACTCTTGCCTCTATAGAACAGAAAGGACAGTGCAAGTGTCAAGGAAGGGAAGCAAGTACATAGTTACACCCAGTTGCAATACCTGTTAGCCACAAAAATGACCACATGGCAAGATATGCATAAAGGTCCATGAGTGGCACACACTGGTCAGTGAAGACCATCTAACTGGACTGAAAGCCCACTCGTCAGGATAGAATAAATATGATGCCCTGTACTGGAAACCTAGCCACCTTCTCAGGGACAAGAAGGTTATGAACATTAGAAAAGAATGTAATACTGCTACTTTGTTAGGCCAGCATAATTCTTACTGCCTTCTAAATCTTATCCTTACAACCACAGAGGAATGCAGCAACAATCTCTCACCAAAGAAGGCTCTCTTTAAAGAAAAGGAAAACTGAACACAGCACAGAGATGAACCCATCATGAGGAACCCAGCTCCAGTCAATACATCTTCATCATAGCTCCTGCATCCATGGTGCAGGGAACATAATGAGAAGCAGAAGATCTCTAAGAGCCAGAAGTCAAGGAAATCTGCAGTGAAACAGTCTCTCCTAGAAAGGGTTGCATAAACAAGACCTAAAAAAACTGACAATATCACAGGACATGTTAAAGTGGGTAGAGGAGGGGGAAGGGAACAATTTGAGGGACACCAGTCACTAGAAAAAGAAACACAGGTGACTAATTATTGCTGGGAGAAGGAATTTGCCAACGTAGGGTTGAGCCTACTTGTTGGTTTCCAAAGCACAGTTATCAGCCCTAAAATTATACATATACAAACAACAAAAAGAGAATCAGAAGACTCTAGTATATATGTGAGCATGTACATACATGTATGTGTGCATTATGTATCTCTGTGTATATGTAGGTATGTAAATAATAAAAAAATAATCTATCAAATTGAGAAAGGAAGACGGAGGCATGGGAGGGTATGGGAGGGACTAGAGGGAGTGTGATATTTATCTATTTCAGTTAAAAACTGTTTTTCAAGTTTCCATCTGTGGCGGGAGACCTCTGCCTGGGCCACTAGGGCTCCATAGCCAAATAGTGCCTGGAAATACCTAGCCTCCCAGGAGTGTGGAAAAGCCCATGAGTGGGGGTAAGATAAGCACCACTGCTCAGCAGGACCCGCACGGAATCCTCAGGACATAGACTGAGGAACAGCCAGGGACAGAAGACTTTCGGTTTCCATCTATGGCTGGTGACCTCTGCACCCCAGAGCTGACCCTGTAGCACAGCTCTCCAAACCCAAATTCCTCTAAAGGAGAGCTGGTCTTCAAGGAGTATTGACACAAAGGCTTGCAGGAGGGACAAGACACAGTCAGAGAGAGCAAGACCAGCTAACACCAGGGATAACCAAATGGCGAAAGGCAAGGGCAAGAACATAAGTAACAGAAATTAAGGTTACCTGGCATCATCAGAACCCAGCTCTCCCACCACAGCAAGCCGTGGATACCCCAAAACACCAGAAAAGCAAGACTCAGATTTAAAATCACGTGTCATGAGGATAGAAGACTTTAACAAGGAAATACATAATTCACTTAAAGAAAGAAAAGAGAACACAGGTAAAACAACTAGAAGCCCTTAAAGAGGAAACACAAAAATCCATTAAAAAATTACAGGAAAACACAATCAAACAGGCGGAATTACAAGAAAACACAATAAAAAAGACGAAGGAAATGAACAAAACCATCCAGGAACTAAAAATAGAAATAAAAACAATAAAAAAATCACAAAGGGAGACAACCCTGGAGTTAGAAAACTTAGGAAAAAGATCAGGAGTCATAGATGCAAGCATCACCAACAGAATACAAGAGATAGAACACAGAATCTCAGGTGCAGAAGATACCATAGAAAACACTGACACAACAGTCAAAGAAAATGCAAAATGCAAAAAGCTCCTAACCCAAAACATCCAGGAAATCCAGGACACAATGAGAAGACAGAACCTAAGGATAATAGGTATAGAAGGGAATGAAAAATCCCAACTTAAAGGACCAGTAACTATCTTCAACAAAATTATACAAGAAAACTTCCCTAACCTAAAGAAAGAGATGAATATAAATATACAAGAAGCCTACTGAATTCCAAATAGATTGGACGAGAAACGAAAACCTTCCCGTCACATTAAACTCAAAACACCAAGTACACAAAATAGTGAAAGAATATTAAAAGCAGTAAGGGAAAAAGGTCAAGTAACATATAAAGGCAGACCTACCAGAATTGCAACAGACTTCTCACCACAGACTATGAAATCTAGAAGATCCTGGGCAGAACTCATACGGACCCTAAAAGAACACAAATGCCAGCCCAGGCGGCTATACCCAGCAAAACTCTCAATTAACGTATATGGTAAAACCAAAATATTCTATGACAAAACCAAACTTACACAATAGGTTTCCAAAAATCCATCCCTACAAAGGATAATAGATGGAAAATGCCAACTCAAGGAGGGAAACTACACCCTAGAAAAAGCAAGAAAGTAATCTTTCAACAAACTGAAAAGAAGATAGCCACACAAACCTAAAAGTAACATAGAAAATAACAGGAACAAACAATCACTATTCCTTAATATCTCTTAACATCAATGGACTCAATTCCCCAATAAAAAGACATAGACTGACAGACTGGATCTATAAAGAGGACCCAGCATTTGGCTGCATTCAGAAAACACACCTCCGTGATAAAGACAAACACTACCTCAGAGTAAAGGGCTGGAAAACAAGTTTCCAGGCAAATGGTCTCAAGAAACAGGCTGAAGTAGCCATTCTAATATCGGATAACGTCGACTTTCACCCAAAAGTGATCAAAAAAGATAAGGAAGGACACTTCATACTCATCAAAGGAAAAATCTACCAAGAAGAACTCTCAGTTATGAACATCTATGCTCCCAATGAAAGGGCACCCACATTCATAAAAGAAACTTTACTTTACTAAAGCTCAAAGCACACATTGCACCTCACACAATAACGGGAGGAGACTTCAACACCCCATTATCATCAATGAACAGATCTTGGAATCACAAACTAAACAGAGACACAGTGAAACTAACAGATGTTATGAACCAAATGGATTTAACAGATATCTATAGAACATTTCATCCTAAATCAAAAGAATATACCTTCTTCTCAGCAACTCATGGTACCTTCTGCAAAATTGACCATATATTCGGTCACAAAACAAACCTCCACAGATAAAAGAAGATTGAAATAATCCCATGCCTCCTATCAAATCACTACGAATTAAGGCTGGTCTTCAATGGCAACAATAACAACAGAAAAACCACATACAAATGGACGCTGAACAATGCTCTACTCAATGATAACTTGGTCAAAGAAGAAATAAAAAAAGAAATTAAAGACTTCCTTGAATTTAATGAAAATGAAAGCACAACATAACCAAACATATGGGACACAATGAAAGCAGTGTTAAGAGGAAAACTCATAGCTTTGAGGACCTCCAAAAAGAAACTGGAGAGAGCATACACTAGCAGCTTAACAACACACCTGAAAGCTCTAGAATAAAAAGAAGCTAATGCACCCAAGAGGAGTAGAAGGCAGGAAATAATCAAACTCAGGGCTGAAATCAACCAAGTAGAAACAAAAAGAACTATATACAAAGAATCAACAAAACCAGGAGTTGGTTCTTTGAGAAAATCAACAAGATAGATAAACCCTTAGCCAGACTAACCAGTGGGCACAGAGACAGAATCCAAATTTAAAAAATTAGAAATGAAAAGGGGGACATAACAACAGATTCTGAGGAAATTCAAAAAATCATCAGATCCTACTACAAAAGCCTATACTCAACAAAACTGCAAAATTTGGATGAAATGAACAATTTTCTAGACAGGTATCAAATACCAAAGTTAAGTCAGGATCAGATACACCATCTAAACAGTCCCATAATGCCTAAAGAAATAGAAGC
>CM052715.1:66758050-66796889 GCA_028551405.1 Uromys caudimaculatus
TATACCTCTCCTGGGCATATACCCAGAAGATGCTCCAACATGTAATAAAGACACATGCTCCACTATGTTCATAGCAGCCATATTTATAATAGCCAGAAGCTGGAAACAACCCAGATGTCCCTCATCAGAGGAATGGATACAGAAAATGTGGTACATCCACACAATGGAGTACTACTCAGCTATTAAAAACAATGATTTAATGAAATTTGCAGGCAAATGGATGGAACTTGAAAATATCATCCTGAGCGAGGTAACTCAGTCACAAAAGAACGAACATGGTATGTACTCACTGATAAGTGGATATTAGCCCAAAAGTTCGGAATACCCAAGTTTCACTTTACAGTAACTGCTGGACTGAGAGTGAGGTCCCAGATGGAGGAGTTGGAGAAGGGACTGAAGGAGCTGAGGGAGTTCGCAGTCCCATGGAGGGAGCAATGATGTCAAGTGGCCTGACCCCCCCCCCCCCGGTCCTCCTGGAGGCTGGACCACCAACCAAAGAATACACATAGAGGGATCCATGGCTCGGACCACATATGTGGCAGAGGAGGGCCTTGTTCGCCATCAGAGGGAGGAGAGGCCCTTGGGCCTGAGGGTCTTAGAGGCCTCAGGAATGTCAAGGAGTGGGTCGGCGGGTGGGTGGGAGATGGAATACCCTCATAGAGGCGGGGCAGGGGGAGTTCCAAAAAGGAGACCTGGAAAGGGGGAAACATTGGAAATGTAAATAAAGAAGAAAGAAAGAAAGAAAGAAAGAAAGAAAGAAAGAAAGAAAGAAAGAAAGAAAGAAAGAAAGAAAGAAAGAAAGAAAGAAAGATCTTTCAACAAAAACTGTTTTTCCAAAAAGAGTGCAATAAAAAGATAAAATTTTATATTATTCTAAGTTCTTATTATATATAATTATCTACAAGCATAGTGATATTATTGATCTATTAAAAAAAATAGTAAATTTCATCTCCTGTTGTATACTTAGACAAACTTCAATGATACTACTATACTCCCGACAAAAGAATTTAAATAATTCCATATGAATAAATTTTAAATACCCAGAAAGATTGAAAAATACTTATTCATATAATACTATAAGCATTTTTTTCCTTTTACTGAGTGGATAACATTTATGATTCTGTACAAGTTAACCAATAGTTGTTACCTTTTCCAAACATATTTTAGAAACATTTTCGTTAAATAACATGAATCAGGAAGCAGAGAGCGTGTCCAGGTGTGTCCAAGATGTGCATCATTTCTCTTATCTCTCCATGACAGGGCCCATGCTCTAAAGAACAGTGAGGAGCTTAATAACAGCTGTTTCCCTCACTACACACCTCACTGCTTAATATGTATACCTCCTCCTTAAATAATGGATTACTTCTTTTGAGTTATTTTTTTGACCATTTCCAAAATGGCAGTAAATTATAGAACACAATGATAATTTCCATTTTTCTGGGATTCTTGAGAACCCTGATGTGATATTGCTTGTCTGACAGTTTGCTGTTATCGATATCCATTCGCTGTATAGGTGACAGGACTCATGAAGACATGCTCATACAAGAGTATCATATATGCCATCTCTACAACCCAACCCCCTCCCTCCTCCCAGATTTCCATTTTCCCCAATCAGGTTCCTTTCTGTATTTATGTCCAGTATACGTACACAATGGTATGTATCTATATAAAATCTAGAATTCTAAAATGAGAGAAAACATTCTTTTAGCAAAAATAAATAAATGAAATGATGACAGCAGTTCAGCAGAAACTATGCTGTGTTTTCCATGAAATTTTACTTTAAGAGCCAATTTTACCTACTACACATATGCTCAAAAATCTACTTAAGTCAAATTTCTACAAAAATATCTTTTATGATTTTAAATGTTTAATATGTTTTATATGTTTCAACATATATTCAGAGAGAAAAATATTAAAAACTATTTAAACTTTCAATACCATAACTTTACCATACTACTAACAATGCAATTATTGGATAGCATTTATAGGTGTGCACAGCCTTCACACGAAACACTCCAAAATCTAATTGTTTACAGTAGTATAACTACGATGTAACCTTAGCAACACTTGAATACCCCTGGGAATTCAAGACATTTCAATATTGTTCCAGTTCTTATGGGTACTAGATTTAAAAAACAAAACAAAACTGAAATTCTGAAAGAAAAACAAAACCCTATTCTTAACTTGGCACACAGTCATAACAAATAAATCATTTCTAATTAATGAAAAGAGTAACAAACAAGACAGATTTATGTCAATATGCATTCTTAAACTAGGAACAATGCACAGAGATAGCCATCCATGATTATAGAAGTAATTAACTAAAAAGAACTTGCTAGGGTAAATGGAGAAAAAATAACCTTTGGATTTCATATTATATACAAATGTAAAGAGAAAAGATGAATTGTATGCTTTAATCTGACAGTACCCTATCATCATTACTAGCCAGTGGCATTCACTTGAACTGTTGTTTAGGTCTTTCTGTAATTATCAGATATCCCATAAATACCTTAATAACGTGAAAACTAACAGATACGGAAACCAGTAAATAAAGGCAAGTAAATTATTGTCAAGATCACCAACACTCTTAAACAGCATCAAAAAAAAAATACATCTTTGTTATAAAAAATTCATTATATTGAGTTGGGAAATATACTTGTATCTAAGTCCACAAAAATCCCTGGCTCTGACCAAAGAAAGCTGACTGTAAGCATAGGGAAGGTCAGATCTCACAGGCTCATCCTGCAGAGCCCTTTCAAAGTAGCATGGAGGATCTGCCACTCCACAATAATGCAAAAAATGTAAAGACCAAAGAAAATATCCAGCCCTTAAAGTTCCTACCCTAATGAGAAAAACAAACCCCTAACAAGTGAGGTGCTGTTTGACTGAGCAGGAAACAGGAAGAAAGGAACATTTGGAGGGTAGGTACTGTTAATGAATTTTCAGAGGTGATTATTATCCGAAAACTCAGGAGCGTTTCACATTAGAGGTTAAAGTGAATCCCTGCAATAGAAAGAAACAACACCTAAATTTGAGCTAACTAATCAAAATCCCAGGACAACAATAGATGTCTTCTTTAGCACATTACAGCAATTTAATATACAATACTTACTGATTCTGAGAGACTATCAATTTTGAAATAAAGAATTTGATTTACTGAGAGCTTAACAAATGTAAAAAGAGGAGTAAGTAGCAATTAAGTTTAAAACATCACAATTTCAAAATGTTAAAATATGAAAAAATGTATCTTAACAACAGATAGTATATAACAAATCATAAAATACTATTTCTTAGAGATAATAGGCGCAATATACAAACATCTAAGAAAACAAAATGTGCCAAACGAAGCTCACATCACAGAATAAAATTTCTTTCACAACATTTTAAATTGCAAGAGTTATTTCTTTTTAAAATACCTGTAAGAATACCAATTAAGGAACCTCACAGATCTTAGCACAATGACAACTCATTATGCTTTCAGCCATACCAATCCTGAAAGGGAATATTAGATACTTCAAATTACAACTTTTGATACCTCTTATCTGATTTAATAATTTAACTCAGGAAATCTATTTTATGAATGATGTCATTTAGAAATTACCATAATATCTTACAAGTAACAAACCAAAACATTAAAAAAAATTTGAGATTTCATGCGTACAGACATACACACCACCACCACCACCACCACCACCTCCACCTCCACCACCACCACCACCACCACCACCTCCACCACCACCACCACCACACACATACACACACCTTAGAAGAATGGATAAGGCCTATCCAAACAACATTCATGCTTTGTCTAGATAAATATCAGACAGAAAATAAAAATGTTGTTAATATACATTTTAATAGTGATTTTTAAACTCAGTCCAATGAATTAGCTGTAGTAGAACACATCCTCAGAGGGCCCCTGTAACTTATTTCTTCTCAGGTTTTTCATGGGTGATACAGATAGCCAAACTTCGCATCAGAAGTCATTCTCCACTCCTCCAACCATTCCTGCCCAGAGCTCCATCATCAGGTTCTCTTGCCTAACTGGATCTCTAGAACCAATGTTGGATCTCCCTTACTTAAGAGTTTTCTCATCTAGTGACAAAACTACTTTCACAAGGTATCCTATAGGCAAATAAGTGAATATATACTGAAGACCTATCACTTACAAGGTAGTCTTACTTATTGGTATGCAAATTTCAGTGATTATGAACTAGAATCATAAAGAAAAAAAAAAAGATGTTTGAAACAAATGAAACTTCCTGCTTTCTGAAGCAGTTGAAGAGGAAAAAAATTAAACAAATGAACAACATGAGGTATTGTAGCTATAAACTGCAAAGAAGTAAAAACCAAGGTGTTTTTAAAAACACATTACCCTGTGATTCATAGTAAAGTGATATCATTTAGTATACAGAAAAAAAAATACTTGATGCTGTTTCTTAAATTTTAGATTTCATAAAAGGAATATCACAGTATTATTCAAAAGAAAATCAAGTAACAACAAAGTAAGATTCAAGTTCTATCTGAATTCAGAATTTTGAGACAAATAAAATAGCAGGTTTTTTTTTTTAAGCAGGTAAAGTCAGAAATTGCACATCTCAGTCTCACTAAGACACTCACCTGTCTATATATTCCCTCTCTTTGAGGAAGGGACAAAGGCCAGATTCTTTTAGACTTAACATCTAGGCAGCACTGTCTTTTTATACTAGAGGAAGACTTCTTAAGTAGTCTTAAGTACTTACTGCATTAAGGAAACAAAGTGAAGATTTCCTTATCAGGGCTGGGTATGGCTAAATGCTAAGTCAGCAAGAGGAGGGCCAGGGGATTCTATCCTCATGACTAGAAAAGACTGGGAGAATATTTCCTCAGAAAAAATCTTTGGAGAATAAAGCCATTGCTTAAGTCATCCGATTTCCACTTCCACTAGAACCATAGAAAATATGAAGTGAGAAGAGGAGGAGGAGCAGCTTTTTGTTAACATGCATATAGAAGAAGCCAAAGCTATTCACACATAAAGGACGTTCTCACATCCATCTACCAATCAAGAGCACATCAAGATTTCTTCTGTCTTATTCTTGCAACTTCATAAGGGACTATAGGCAAAAGCCACATAGCTTCACCTTAGTAAATCAGACCCATCCTACGGTTTATCTTCCAATCCGATAATATTTGGTAATTACAAAGTCCAGTAGAGCAGCCTCTCTAACAGGAGAGCCAAAGACAGGTATGATGGTACAGCCCTGTAATCTGCATTCAGGAAGCTAAGGGAAGAGGCTGCAAGCTGCAGGCTAGCATGAGCTACACAGTGGGACCTTGGAGCAAGGGAAGAAAATCAAACAAGTGCAGAGCCACAGATTCTAGACTGTACCACATTGAGGGTGTAACCCATAAACAACAACTGTCCTCTGTCACTCACAGGACAACCTGCTTCCATATCAGAGGTCCCTGTACTGTATAACAAAATCGCTGTATGTACCTGAAACAAAGGGTATCTACAGCAAAGTATTCATCAGACACAGAAAGAAAGGTAACTATCTATACCAACGGTGTATAAACATATATATGTACATGCACATACACAGTATGTTTACATATTCTGAATATCTATACCAATGGTATATAGGCATACATATGTACATGCATATATATGGTATGGTTACATAGTCTGTAAATATGTTTACACCTGGAGATCAAAGGCTGGGCTAATCCATGCTGGACAAGCACTCTACCACAAAATGCAAATTATATACAGACACACATATATGTACAGTGTCAGATGCAGATTCTGTGACTAGACTAGAAGTTGTAAAACTCAGTGCTAGTAGTGTATTAGTACTAGTATTAGTGTAGAAACTAGCACTCAGATCTTACAACATAGGCTAAGGTCCTTTCCCTATTCTTATCAAGGCAGATTGTATAAACATTTAAGTTACAGCTGCACTTCAGTATACTCCAGTCCAGAAAAATAAATGCTTGCTATTCAATGTGTGAGTGTATATTTCTATTCCTATTTGTGCAGCTGTCTATACATGTTTACTTTCTAACAAATAAACATCTATACATATAGACACTGGCACACAATTATAAATATACATATGTGTGTTAAAGTATACAACGTGACTGTAAAGAAAATATTTACATTTTATTGTACTGATATTCAGTGAGCTGGCATCTGATTTCACCTATTACCCACGGACTTCCTAGCAGGAATAACCCTGGAGCCATACATCCCTCTGTAGCATCACTTGAGCCACGATGATCTCAAGCTTCCTGCGATAGTGGGAACGCACAGCCAACTACTTAGGAGGACACAAGACTGGATCTTAGATGTACTTCCTAAAGGCGATGGACACTGAAAACTGGTACTGAGTTAATATCAGTCTTAGCTATAACCATACGTGCACAGGGAAGGAGTATGTAGGAGAGATCATTTGCTTTCAACTTGCCCCTGAACTGAGACACTAATCAAGTTTTCTATTATTTCAATCACTCTATTCCCTACAAACGTTAGGAAAAGTGATTCATAACTTTCCAGTTCTTTGAGTTGAAAAAATGCACATTTAGTAGATAGAACGTAACAGGGAGAATATAAAAATACACATATAAAATGGGAAAACTGGGCATACCCCAAAATAGCAGTCCCTAATCCTGAAAATATGCCAAGTTTACACATTTCCTGGATGAGGGGCCTTTGCTAACATTATTAGACTAAGTACTCACAGACAGGTGGTATAACCAGCTAACCTGGGTAAACCTTAACCTCAGCACATGTGCTAGCGTTCTCACAAGAAAGACAGAGCAAGAACTGATGCAGACATGTAGAAGGGGATCAAGAGGACAGCAGGGGCAGCAGTTATGATGTCAAGGGGACTAGACAATGGACAGGACAAGGATACATTCTGCCCTAGAGACTCCCAATGAAAACAGTCTCACTGACAACTGGATTCTCACCCCACTACTGGTTTCTGATATCACCTAATTAAAAATACATCACAAATATCTTCTGATGTTTTAAGACACAAGGTACAGTAAGTCCCTAAGTTTTGTGGAAGAAATAGTTCTAGGATCCTCAGACTCACAAACTTCAGAATGCTCAAGTTCCTTATTCATATGCCAACCTATTTCCTGTGACTGAAGTGTATTGTACCTTTGACTGTAAGTCATCTGAATCACTGTATCACCTAATACACTTATGTAGTTTTTTTGTCTTTGTTTCAGAAAGTCAATGGAGCAAGTCTGAACATGCTTGGTATACATGTGACATAGTCCCATCATTTGCAGGACAAGATAGGTACAGAAACAGAAACAAAACAGAGGACCAACTCTCCCTCTAAGAAAGTATGAGAGCCTCAGAAAATTAAAACAAATTTGCCACGAGATTCAGCACATTTTTAACTAAAGCTCTATAATGAATATTTAAGACAGACAATATAATGAAAAGTAACAAATCAGCTGGGCAACCTGGTCACAAGTAAACTTTACATATAGAATTTCCTTTACTTTAAAAGCTTAGAATATCATAAAAGCAGTTGCTCTAAACCATTCAGTTTAATCTTATATATGGCAGGTATGTTGTTATCCTAAAATATTAAATATATTTGACTTCTAAGTTTCTTAATTAAGTCCTGTGTCACATGATTTACAGGAGTTAAGTCCTGTGAGTCTGGTTTTCTTCCATGTTTTACCCTGCCCTTCCACCCAGTTGAAAAGCTCAGCTTTGAAAGAGTTTATCAAAGTCAGACGTGGGAGACAGAAGGAGATGAGTCCATGGGTAAAGGTACTCATGTCAATGCCTGGGGACTGAGTTTATCTCTGCCATACACCCATGTGCATGTACACATCTAAATACTACACTGAAAATAATAATAAGACATCTGCCACAGTATTAGGAAGACAAATTCTTGAGGCAATAAGAAATATTAATCAGGAAACGTACTTCTTTGGCTTGGGAAAAAGACTTGCACTACAAAACTGGAAAGCAAGAAGCTGCAAACAGTGAACTATGAAAGTTCTTCCTGGTTAGCTGGGTTGTGGTGATACACGTCTTTAGTACCAACACTTAGGAGGCAGAGGCAGACAGATCTCTGTGAGTTCTGAGACCAGGCACAGCCTGGTCTACAGAACAAGTTCCAGGGCTAGAGCTATACAGAAAGACCAGTCTTGAAGAAAAAAAAGAAATTTGTTCTGGTTAACAATAAATGAGATGTTCTTTCTGTTCATTTCATTGACACTCATAAAAAACATATTAAGAAATGAAAGCCAGAACGAAATAGCACGTTAAAGACATATAAACCAATATCATACATGGTTATGATAAGCTTGCAATGAATCTAAGAAAGCACAGTGACGGCTGGGGATGTGGCCCAGTGAGGAAAGGTCCCTGTCATGTCTAACGACAGGAGTTGGATCTCTGGGACCCACAGGTGAAATGAGACCTGAGTCCTGTGTGCTGCCTTCTCCAAATGTGCACAGTGCCTCAAGAATTCACGGGAACACATATGCACACATGAACAAATGCATTGTTTTAAAGAATACAATGAACCAAGTACCACAGACTGAATTTACAAAGAATGATGCCATCATAAAATTCAAAGAACTTATTAATGTTCTAATGTAAAACTTCTTTAAAATTATTGTTTTCTTTTATTCCCCATAAATATTTAGTATGTAACCCAAAATATAATTATTTTGCAGAACATGTATTTTATGTTTAAAAGCTTCTGAACTTTTCCTTATTTCATAAAAGTTCATTCATCCTTAAAATCTTTCTTAAATGAAAATACACCTTTTAGATACATACAAAAATGGGCTTGTAAACTGTTAGCATTCACACAGAAAGGATAAAAGCTGCGCTTAAGAAGTACCTTTGAGAACACTGCAGACGCCCTTCCTGCCAGCTCAACCATAGACTCAGAGGCACCAGGGTGGTAAGCTCACCACTGCACAGCATCTAGTTTGTAGTCCACTTTTAAGTTCTACTTTATAACCAGTAATTTCCTAAAGTCAATTGACTTTTCATCGAATCAAACCAATCATTCAAAAACCTATGATATGCTTATATTTTTATAAGCCTTTGAATACTCACAAAATATAGCAAAAATTTCTCTATGATGAACAATTAAAATTATAAATGCCTATAAATAACTTTAAGGAATTTATGAAAATAAACCCCAAAGTCTGAAAATTACATTATAACAAGATATTTGTATATTATGACTCCTTCAAAATATATAATTTATGATATGTAAGTTTTGTATGAAGATATGCAGGCAAGTGTGCACACATGTGAGTTTCACTGCTGAAAACATGGCTCTAAAGGAAAACATGAGGAATATGGTGCTGACAACCAACTTTAAAACTTATGTATAACTAGTTATGATCACTTAATACACATGTACACATAAAGTTATCATTATGTACTGATTAGCTTAGCTTTTAGCAAAACACAAGAGTGTATTACATTTCTTCAGAGTTAAGAGTCTTTAAAAAAGTTACACAGATAGACCATTCCCACTGAGTGAATTTATTTTCCCCAACAGTACTAAAGATAAGCAAAATTTTCATTCTTTGGAGTTGTTCAGGAAATGATTAACATCAGCTCTGCTCATTATCTCCCTTAACAAAACTTGGCTAAAAACAAATAAATCAAAACTGCCTCCTCTATTCTTGAATAAATAAATTAGGGACCTATTCAGCGGCAGCAATGATATTTTAAAAAGCTTGTGCAAGCTCATTGTACAATTTTATTATGAAATCCCATTTGATAAAAAAAAAAAATCCACTTATTCAATTTCAGTGTAGTTTTTAGTACCAGGATTGGCCTTTCAAAATTTAACAAAACTTTTTAATAGAAATATCCTAAAAGAGCCAGTTCTGCATTCCAACAAATTTTAGTGACTGCTAATTAGGAGTGGGTATTCCACAACAAGTTGCTTTAAGAGCTGTGCCTGTCTTTTCTTTTTTTTTTTTTTTGCTTTTCTTTCCTTTTTTTTTTTTAGATTATTGCTTTTATTTTTTATTTTTTAAAAAAGATTTATTTATTTACTATGTATACAGTGTTTTGCCCACATGTATGCCTACACACCAGAAGAGGTAACTAGGTCTCCTTATGGATGGTTGTGAGCCACCATGTGGTTGCTGGGAATTGAACTCAGGACCTCTGGATGAGCAGCCAATGCTCTTAACCTCTAAGCCATCTCTCTATCCCCCTTATTTTTTATTTTTATTAATTTTTTTTATTAATCATCTCTGTCATTTATATCTCAAATGATATTCCCCTTCCAGGTTATCCTGCTACAACCCCCCATCCCATCCGCCCTCTCCCCCTCCCCTTTGCCTCTATGAGGGTGCTCCCTGTGTCCTCTCACTACAATGGAAATGTATGAATAACAATAGCTACTAGGAGCCATAACTATGTGATGAGAGAAAACAAATGACAACGCTTACAATATAGAAAACTTAACTCTTAACTTTTTGAAAATTTGTATTAGGATCAGTTGCAGAAAAATATTTATATGTTGGACATAATGCCTAAAATTCTGCACAAAATAAATGTCATAAAACTGCTTGGCCAAAAGATCCTGTGTTAAGCAAAACTAGATATCAAATATCTGTACTTTAAATGTTTAAAGAAAACTTACTAGAGAAATAGTACTAATTAACAAAAATGTTAAGGGAAAAATTAATGAAGTGATAAAATTGCATTAATTACAAGTGGAAAAATCAATATATTCTAGATAGCCTAGTAACACTGTAAGCTACAATCTAGAAAGCTCCAATGAGTCAATCTATATTTTATTCCCATAATCACTAAAAATCCATTTTCTTTTATAAATGGCAAAAGTTATTACAGTAGAAGATCTACTATAGGAAATACGTTGTAATTATTCTAATCTTACCATTAAAAGTGCCCTGAAAAATAATTCTATGTAAAAGATTTCTGCCATGTTCACAAAATAATTCAATTCAAAACACAGTAAGTAAGCTTTTTATTGCTGTACTCTAAAGGATTTTTCTTGAAATTAGAAAAGCATGTAAATTCAGGTGACTGAAACGTGCTTTCATGGAGCAGAGTAATATGGTAGCTATTCATCACCTAAAGTCATAAAACACTAGGTCTCGTCCTTAGCATATTCTAATGACGCCTATCATGCAAATGAGAGTGACCTTTTCCTTGCATTCTGCAAGTTCACATTTATTCCAGGAGTATATAGAGTTTGCCAATACAAACTAGCCACAGACTGCGTAATTACTGTAATCAATTAGTTCTTAGTGTCGTTCTGCTCATTTCCAGCTAATGTCAACTAAGCCATTTTGAGAGAGTCACTCCTGACAACAGCTTTTCTGTTATTATTTTTTAAATGTGGGAAAGAAAAAAAAAAAAAAAAAAAGGAAACACAGACATGCAGCAATATGGCTGCAAGGCTGTGTCCCTCCCCAGTGATGCTAAGATTCAGGACAAAACTCTGAAGTTGATAACAAAGACTTCCAGGCAAAGTTGCTTATCCTTAAAATGACATTGAAGTTTTCTGCCTATACAATTAAAACATTAATATTTAAATATTTAAATGAAGGACACTCTCCTGTGCTGCAGTTCAGACTTGGTAGAACTTGGGCCCTCTTCTCAACGGTTGAGTAAACAGGCCATACCCTCTGCTCAGAAACAGTCTATTCTGCAGACAGTTATGGATAGGAAAGATTACTGCAGCCAGTAATTAAAGTAAAAACTAACACTGTCTCAGAGATGGGGAGTTTTCTACAGGAAAATCATTTATCATGGCTTACTGTTCTCATAATTAAACTATCTCTTTCTTTAATACAGTTTAAAATATCCATCCAAAACTAGCATATTTACTATGAAATGGGGCCAACTTCCTGATCTTGATGGTATTAACTAGTATCAGGGGAGCAAAAACATAATAGGTTTTAGAAAATATTCTACACATATGACCAACATTAAGTCTTGGATTTAAACTGAAAGCATCAAAACTGAGAACCAAGACAAAGCTATCATATCACAAAACACACACAAACAAACATGTGCACACACACAGACACACACAAGATTATTTTTGCAAGACACTATGGTATTTTACTTCATATAAATGTCTTAATTATTTCTAAAAAGAATATTCCTTCCCAGCTGATGGTTACTAAATAAAAATGTTAATTTTATATCAACCACTATATCCACCTATATTCAATCACTATGCTACCAATATACCAACGAAAATTAGAGATAGGATTTATTTCTGCAATATTAAACATGTAGTAACTAAAATAGGTAATTAATAAATTTGTAACACACAAAAGGAAATCATTACTCTTATAAAAATAGAACTGATTTGTAACACATTAGAAATTATCATGTGAGGAAAAAAAATAGAGATTCCATGATATTACCAGAAATCAAAAGAACAGTAAAAGATATGTCAATCCTATTTCTACATGTCAACCCGGGATACCTAAACTCACATTATCTCTGAATTAATATATTCATGGATCTTTAAATACTGGTATATACATCTGTCAGTGTGTGTGTGTGTGTGTGTGTGTGTATGTACATAAATACATATAACATATACATGTATCTACAGGAGAATTGGTAATTTGAAACAGAAAATTCATGTGGAGGGCATATCATGTAGGTAAATAGATATAAAATACATGTGTATTTATCTATGTGAGGTTATCTACTTCAAAAAAAGATAAGAGTTTAAATCAAAATTTTAAATGTAAGCAAATTGACAGGCACAAGAGCATATTTATATGAAGACATTCAGTTTCTCTATTTACTATTATGTGAACAGACTGCTCTTACATCTATGAACTGAGTCTTTTCCTGAAACTAAAAACATTCCCTATGTAGAGGACTATATAATAAAGGGGTCTTTAGACTCAAAATTCTGCAATGGCAGGGTACAGTGGTACAGGCCTATAATTCCAGCACTCTAAGGGCTGAGTAAGAAGATCACAAACTTGAAAGCAAATAGGACTACAGAAAGACCCTGTCAAAAAGGAAAGGGGGAGGGGAGGAAGAAGAGGACAAGGAAGACAAGGAGGAAGAGGAAGAAGGAAAGAACGAAAGGAAATAGAAAGTAAAAGACAGGGTAGGAAGAAAAGAAGAGAATGATTTTAAAAGGACAAAAACATGCTAAATGACCTATGTTATCCTAATACAAGTGAACTGATGATCTTGAAGGCCTATTTTTTTCAAAGGTCTAAATAATTTTACAGTTGTGGGGGAGATTTTTAGAAATATTTACTCCTGTGGTAACAGGATCAATCCAGTAGCACTGAGCAGAGGGGCATCAAAGATTTACCGGCTGCTTCTGCACACTTCTGGAAGCAAGCATCTCCTGGAGCATCAAACACAGACAACTTGTCGACTCTGACACAGAGCCACGCAGTAAAGAGATAGTTCTTTTCATTCTTGTCAGAAGAATAACCCAGTGTTGGTCTTTGACAGTTACTGAGAAGGGACAAGAACAAACAAAATAAGGAAAGGAGAGAACTAACCAGCAGATCTGGAGGGCCTCAGGCCTCTCACAAAGGCAGATGCCAGGCATGGGCAGAAAACAGTTGCTCAACTTGTCTCAAAGAAAAGGCTAACATGAAATGCTTCAGGAGAGATGAAGCTAACAGAACACTGCTGCTCAACTACAGGATGATGTCTTCATGGTAAACACTTAAGACAACTTGTGACCAGAGTCCTGTTACGACACTAATTGTCCATGAAAGCTGACCTGCAGCAAAGCAGCACTGTTCAGTTCCAATAGAGAAGGCTCTCGGGGATTAACATGATTGCAGATGACAAAAGACATTCACATATCAGCAGAGCCTGAAAACAGGATCACTGTGGAGTCCTCCTTGAAGACCCTTTTCAGACCCATACATCAAGAACAGAAAAGCAAACCAAATACACTGTGCCAGATTCCCTTCACTTCATAGCCTTGCAAAATCCAATGAGGGAGAACAAGAGACAGGAAAATAAAAATAACATTTTTAAAGTTTCATTTACTTACATTAGAAGAAAAAATAAAATAATAAAAAACAATAACAGTAAGTTTATATTCATATATACTCAATGAATGATTTAATGTTGCTAAAAGTGTTTCAATTTGGTAAGAATACTTAATATAAAAACTGTTTAAATAGCATTTCAATATTTTCTATAAGCTAGTGAAGTAGGTGAAGCACATCTCTTAAGCAGTAATTCAAAACCACATTAGGTGACATTCAATTACATTGTTCATTATATGTTCTATAAAAACCATACAGACCGAGACAATTCTCTGGGACTAGTTAACAGTTGATAATATGTTAAGAGGTAAGGTGGGTTTTTTTTTTGTTTTTTTTTTTTTTACTTGAAGCTGAGACATGTGTTGTATAAGCCATGACCTAATATTGAGTGGGGTGGCATAACACTGTGACCCCATCACTTAGTAGTAGAGGGAAGATGAGCTCAAGGCCATTCTCTTGGCTACATTGAGTTCCAGACTCTGTCAGACAGAGAGACAGAGAGACAGAGACAGAGAGAGAGAGAGAGAGAGAGAGAGAGAGAGAGAGAGAGAGAGAGAACAGACCATCAGTTTATTTGGAAGTCAAATTTGGAACTGTTTCAATGTTTAGAATCATCCAAATTAAGCATTTAATTTTTCAATGGGTTTCAAAATTACTCTAAAAATACTAAATTTTTTCAAAATGTAAGAAACCATAGCCAAGTATATCTTAAATAATCATAGACAATTATAAAGCAACTGGAGAAGAGTGAGGTAAGTGACTGTAATCACTCCACAACTCTGCTGTCTTACAAGAGCACAGCAGGCTTACGGCCTTAGGAAGAAAAACTGCTTACCACATACTAAGGACAGAGAAAGTGAACCAACCAGCAAAGCCTGGAATACTCATCTTCTCAGGTTACAGAGGCTGCAATTAAGGTTTTCAAACTAATTCCTCTCACTAATTACCAACTGAAAATGTTTGCATTTTATGAAATGAGTTTAACCTTAAAAGGCTTAGAAATTCATTTGAGGAAATAAGGAAAGACCTGATTTAGGAGAAGTAGATGGACCACTTTGCTTGACTTGAATGAAATACACCTAAAAACATGAAGTGGTCAAGTCACAAAGCATCACAGCCCAGAATCAGATGGCACAGCTCCATGAGTGAGTGACTCTCCTAAGTTAAATCAACAAGGGAGCACTTCTGAACTAAAGCCAAGCATGGGGGCGTGAAGCAGACAAGCCCACTGCACACATTTTATTATTGCAATTCTACTAAAAGTTCTCAAAAGTCTTATATTCTATTATAGTTGCTTGAATCGAGAGATCAATGTCACAAAAGTACAGTGATTTTGTACATTTAAATATTATATATTTGGGATTTATATTGTATATGATATGTTATAAGTATTGTTTTGTATTCTAGGTATGAAATAATTGAAGCCACACTCAAAGGTTTTCTAAAATTCATCAAAAATATTCTTCTTTGTTTCAAAAATGGGAAGGAAGAGTATCTTATAATTAAAACCTAATGTTAAATCTACATTAATGCAATAAGTTTTATAAAGTACTTGAAATTTAAAACTATGAATGTACAAACTATTCAGAAAGCAAAGCTAGAATAGTGTTAAGTGCAGTTCACAAATGATTAAGAGGAGGCTTGGATATTTGTCCTTATGAATATAGTTGACAACATATTAACCAAAATGTTCATTTTGGTTCTGATCAAGAAACAGCATTCCTTCTATAACCCTTAAGAATCATTTGGGCATTAACAAAGAATCTATTTCGAAAATAACAGTAATTTTAGTCAAAGATCAAAGTTACCAAAGATCTCTGTAGAAAAACCTAAAGTTATGATAAAAACCATTACATGTAATCAATGCTGAATAAGAAGCCACAGAGGCGAAAGAAGGAAGGAAGGAAGGAAGGAAGGAAGGAAGGAAGGAAGGAAGGAAGGAAGGAAGGAAGGAAGGAAGGAAGGAAGGAAGGAAGGAAGAAAAAGAAATGAAAAAAGTTCTAAATGTTTAAACCCTGAAAACACAAATGAGGAGGAAGTAGGTTTACAAAGCTAGCTACTCCAGAGAGGGAATGTCTCGTCTCTCCAGTCCAGGGGAAGGATGGGATAAAAAAAATCTACCACGAAGTTAATTTTTAAAATAAAATGGGCATTTCTTGTATTTTAATACTGAGTGATAATGTAAAACAATCAATGATTAAAATAATTCAAGTGAAAATGAATAGTGAAACTATGAGAAGCCTTATTCAGAAAATCAGAAGCTTGAGTAACATGCATAACTCAATTACTGGTATTCCAAGGAAGTGTCAATACAGGTCCAGTCAGATGTCATGGCCATGTACCCATTTACACTAAAGCCCAAGGCCTACTGTTCCAGAGTATTTGTAAGATGAATAATGACTTACTACATAAAGCAACTGCATTTACAGTAACAGCAGAAAATATTACATTTCCTAAAAAGTCCCCAATTTACATGCTTTTTTCAGAAGTTCAATGATATTGTATTTATTACAGTATATGTAGATATATCACTATCTATTAAATTTTACTATTAAATTGACTTTGTGTTAGCTCAATGCTCTTTCAAATTCTTCATAAGATAAATCTCCAAAGTACTTTAACTATTCATAAGAATAACTTTAAACATCATCATTTACTTAGAAACAAAATATTCCTACTTCAAGGAATCTAGATTGAAAAAAATGACAGGGGCAAAACTTCTTCATATAGAAAGATATCTATCACATGCAAAATGTTTGGATAATGAAAACTTAACATGAGAATGAGTAAGACACAGTGCTCTAAATTCTAATAACAACACACATGAAAAGTTAATAGCCATAAATTTACCTACCAAGAATATGTAATGCCATACAAAAAATTTTCCCAATTTCACCAAGAGCAGATTTCAAATTTTAATGTACACAGTATAAGTTGGCTAACAACAAAAGAAAAAAAAAACAAAATATTAAAGACAGACAAATGTCTTAATTTCCCATCAACTTGCCAAGGCCTGAGGAGTAATTTTTCATGTTTTTGGTTTTTGTTTTGTTTTGTTTTTGTTTGGTTTGACTTTTCAAGACAGGATTTCTCTGTGTAACACCCCTGGCTGTCCTAGAACTCATTCTGTAGACGACTCTGGCACTGACCAGAAAGATCTGCCTGCCCCCACTTCCTGAGTGCTCAGACTAAGGCACATACCACCATGCCCAGCCTTAATTTTCCATATTTTAAGCAGAGTAAGTTTTTGAGAACCAGTCTTACAAAGTTTTCTGGCTAGCCTTCAAATTGATAGATAACCCTGGCTAACTGCAAATATATGAAAACCTGCCTCAGCTTCCACAGTGCTGTAATGCCAGGTTTTACTAAATCTTTAAAACTAGAATACTTTCACATTTGGAGAAATTAAGGTTTTGCACTTTGAATAATATAATCATCTTATGTTATCATGGCATATTTGTACAACTAGAGATCCAGTGTATGATTATACACCATTGCTAACTAAATTGCACTGCACTTCATAATTCCAGTATGCACCTGATAACACAAAAGGGGAAAGTGTTCATAGGCTGTGACCAACAAAGAACTACAGGCATCTAAAGTGTCCTGGGAGAAGGACAAAAGCCTCAAAAACAGAAGCATCCTTATTGGTGTTCCAAACAGAGTGGTCAGTGCTGAAACCATATATACACAAACAGCAAGAACAGGCTCAGGAGGCTGAACATGGGGAAGTCAAACAGGTGCCTACATAGAGCCTTCATTCGTAAGTACTAAAATGGTGAGTCTCAACCTTCCTAATGTGACTCTTTAACACAATTTCTTCATGCTGTGCTGACCCTAATCATAAAACTATTTCAGTGCTATTTCATAACTGTAATTTTGTTACTGTTATGAATTGTAATATAAATACCTGATGTGCAGGATATCTGGTATGCAATGCCCAAGATGGTGCTCTGCAGGCTACCAAAGGAAATATTTAATATTAGACCAGCCACAAACCCTTGGATCTACAGTTGTATACTGCATTAAAGGGATGCTAGTGCAATGGTGACACAAATCTCGTGGAAGTAACTAAACCAATATTTGATTTCACTTAATTCCCACTCCACAAGATGGAAAATAAACTTGACACTACTAGGATGATCCAAAACCTGAGACTAGATAGCCCAGGGACCTAGGGTAAAACCATTATCTATAGATAGACAGACAGACAGACAGATAGATTACAAAATCTTAACATTAAAATGACTCCTAATGATCATAGATCAGTGTTTTGTTCAGTCCTCAAACAGACTTCCTACTGAACCATATGGGAACAAACACAGAGACACTGTCTTAGCATTTTATTGCTGTGACAGATACCTTGACCAAGGCAACTCTTATAAGAACAACATTAATTGGGGCTGGCTTACAGGACCAGAGGTTCAGTCCATAATCATCAAAGCGGGAGCATGGCAGCATCCAGGCAGGCATGGTGCAGGAGAAACTGAGAGTTCTACATCTTCATTTGAAGGCTGTTAGCAGAATACTGACTTCCAGGCAGCTAGGATGAGGGTCTTAAAGCCCACCCACAGTGACATGCTTACTCCAACAAGGCCACACCTACTCCAACATGGCCACACCTTCTCCAACAGGGCCACACCTTCTAAAAGTGCCACTCCCTGGGCCAAGCATACACAAACCATAACAGATACAAGCCAGACATGATACAGAGAAGGAGACACTAAGCCCTAAATGGATTTCTCCATCAAGTCTTGCCCCTTAATGCTCAGAGAACCCTGAGGAAGAGGCAGTAGAAATTGTGTAAGAGCCAGAGAGAGGATACCAGGAGAATGAAGCCCGCTAAATCAACAGGATTAAAGTCATATGAACTCTTAGCGGCTGGGCTGGCATACAGAAGGCCTGCACGGGTCTGCACCAGGTCTCTGTGTGTATATACTATGACTTCCAGTTTAGTGTTGTTATGGGACTCCTGAGTGTACAAATGAGTGGGGCTCTGATTTCTCTGCCTTCTCTTGGGGGACAGAGAGGAGGAATGAGGGAAAGGGCGAGAGAGAAAGAGAGAGAAAGGGAGGGAGAAAGAGAGGGATGAAAGGAGGGAGGGAAAGAAGAGGGTAGGAGAGCAGAAAGAGGAGGTTGAGGAAGAACGAGAGAAGGTGAGGGGAAAGGTGGGAGAGATTGAGATTCTTGCGCCTTTTCACATCATAAACTAAGAGTTCAATAGCAAGAAACACTACAGAAAGAAAAAAGAAAATACATGAGCAATATATTCTTGAATGGTAAGTCGCAGAATGAATCAAGGGAGATTGTTTTTACTTCTGGAATTAAATAAAAACAAAAAAAAAAATTACCGGAACCACTGGGATATACAGTTCAAGGCAGGCTGGATGACAAAGCAATACTACAGAGGGAGGGAGAGAGGAGTGGAGGCAAAGAATGGATGACTATGACCTCTCAAATAACAGAAGGATGCACCCTCATGATACTCGGGTAGGAGCATACCAAAAGTTGCTTGACGGAAGAAATAACAAAGACCAAACAAAATTTAATAGAGAAAAGAAAGAACACTTAACAGAACCAAGGGACCAGGAGTTGATTGTTAGGCAAGAGAATCAAGATGTGTGGAACATGCTGATTAACAAGACGTGTGGAACATGCTAGCTAATATGACACACCGAACACACTAACTGAGGAAAGACAAAACACACTTACAATCATATGACATGGTCAAGTTGGCTTCCTTTCAGACATATGAGGACAGTCCAACATATGCAAATCAAGAAATGTAATGTGGTACATAAATAGATTTAGGGACAGAAACTATACACTGCTTCAAGAAATGCAAAAAACTGGATCTGGAAAGTTCAACATCCTGTTATGGAAAAAGCCTTTAAGAAACCAGCAATGGAAAAGAACATATTTGAAAGTAATGCAGTATGTATATGTATATAAATATGTATATGCATATATATGGACATACACACAGACACTCACACACATATATATTCCAATAGGTTAAATAAATACTTTCAGCAAAGTAGTAAGATACCAAATTAACAGTTACTCATATGCAAATAAATCATATACATATACACACATAAATATGTGTGCATACGTATGTGTGTGTTTGTGTGTGTTTGTGTGTGTGTATGTGCATGCATGTGTGTGTGTATCCATCCATTATACTCAATATGAAAGAACTTTAAAGCTTTTCTTCCGGATCAGGAATAATAAGACAAGGATGTCTACTTTCTCTACTCTTATTCAGTATAATCCTTGAAATGTTAGGACAATTAAGAAAAACAAATACAGTTATGAAAGAAAACGTCAAAGGATCCCTATTTACTGAGTATGATGACACTCAAAAGACCCTTAAAACACTCCATCAGAAAATTCTTAGGTTAAATAAATACTTTCAGCTAAGTAGTAAGATACCAAATTAACAGTTTCTCATGTGTAAATAAACTAGTGAGAAAGAAATTGAAAACAAATGCCATCCACAAATGGAAAACAAAAGGAAATGAAAGGAAAAAGAAATCATTGTGCTTAACCTACCCACACAGACCTCTACAATGAACGCTTCAAGCCACTGAAATAATGAAAAAGACACCAATAAGTGGAAAGATATCACATGTCCATTGATCAGTAGAATTATAATTGCAAAAATATAATATTATAAAATTGACCATATTGCTACAAATTATAGATTTACTTGCAAGTCTCAACACTGTAATTAATGGTCTTCTTCACAGGAACAGAAGGGAAATAAAGCACTCTAAGATTTATATGGAAGCACTGGAGACTCCAAACAGAAAAAGTATGAAATTAACAATTCTTGAAAAGGTACTGCGAAACCTGATTTCAAAGTATACTACAGAGTCATAGTAACAAACAGTAAAATACTCGCACAACAAACATGTAAACCAACCAAATAGTAGGCACAGAAATGAACTTATGTAGATATAGCCACCTGGTTCTCAGCAAAGAAGACAAAAACACACATTGCAAAAGACAGTGTCTTCAACAAATGGTTCTGAATCTCTCACTCTACAAGAAAACCAGCTCAAGTGGATCAACCACTTTAATATAAAACCTGAAGCTTTCCCCAGGCATGCTGGTACATACCTTTAATCCTAACACTAAGGAGACAAAAGCAGGGACATGTCTGTGGATTTGAGGCTGGCCTAGTCTACACAGCCAGTTCTAGGAAAACAGGACTAACTAGAGAGACCCTGTCTCAAAGACAAAACAATAATAGACCTGAAATTTTGAAATTAGGAAAAAGTTGAAAATCAATTCAAAATATTGGTATATAAAAGGAATTTTTGAAAATGACTTCAAGAAGACAAAGAAGTAATAGCAAAAATGTTAAATCTTTTATTCGGTAAAGGGAATAAATACCTGCCATGATAAAAAGTTATAGTGAATGAGAAAAAAACTCTTTGGCTGCTTACAACTGACAGAGGATTAATGGCTAGAGTATGGAGAGAACTCAAAACCTTAAACATAGGAAAGTAAATCAATAAATGAACAAAGTGTACTCAAAAGGTCAAAAAAACAGGACAGATGTGTAATGTCCTCCCCTACAAAAGAACACAAATGACACCCACACTAATGTTCCAGCTACTACCAATCAGAATGAGCATGATGAGGAAGGAGCAAACCGTTCCCGTTGGCGGGATACAAACCCATGTATGTGTGCAGATTTACTCACTAAGGTCAAACTAGGAGGGACTGCATGGGGGAAGAAGAAGAGGCGTGGGCAGGAAGATAAGATGTGAACATCTGTGCCAGAGCTGAGTATGAGCAACATGGGTGATGAGCATTGTGAAGTCTATCATATTGTACACTAGTTTAACGAATAAACAGGACAAACTCCAAAATTCTATAGAAAGATGACTATCACAACACAGAAAAGAGCCAACAGGGAGTGGGAGGTTGGCCTATATAAGATAAATCCCAGGTATTAAATTTCATAAAAGTCATTGTTGTATACAAGTAATATTCCTCACTCTATATAATTAATATATGCTGATAATTTTAAGTCATACTCATATTCTATTAATTTTTATTATTTTAACAGCTCATTTACAGAAATCTTTTGTTCTTGTAATTTTGATTCCCCAACTAGACTTTCAAATACATACGGGCAAGGCACAAAAGTTAATTTGACTGTGATTATGAAAACACAAATGGATATAAGGCTAATTCTTAAAACAGACAACCTCACTGGGCAGTGGTGGCACACACCTTTAATCCCAGCACTTGGGAGGCAGAGACAGGTGGATTTCTGAGTTCGAGGCCAGCCTGGTCTACAGAGGGAGTTCCAGGACAGCCAGGGCTACACAGAGAAACCCTGTCTCGAAAAAACCAAAAAAGAAAAAACAAAAAAAAACAAACAAAAAAAAAAACCAGACAACCTCAAAATACTCAGAGAGCAAAACAAAACTGGTTGTTCCTGGCCATGAAGTCGATGTTTACGGCATGAACTGCATCCTAAGGAAGGGAAGCACTGACAGCCCAACCGTCAACACACACTTTAGAGCTGCACCACCGCAGAGGAAACAGCTGGAAACTAAAAGTGCCAGAACTGAACCATGGCAGTAAATACGCACTTTACAAGACAAGGGACAGTACATATGTCTTTGGCACAGGGGAGACATGTGTTTGGGGCAGGGGAGATAGCTCAGACAATGAAGTATTTGCTTTAAAAGGACAAGGACGTGAGTTTGATCCTCAGAATCCACGGAAAAAAAGCCAGCATAATAGCCTACACTTTACTCCCAACTCTGGGGTGGCAAAACCCAGCAGGCCTGACCATTGACTACTGAGAAACCACAGTACCTTTAGTGAATAAGGTACATAGATACCTGCAAATGCAGGCTAGGTTTAACCTAACAGCAAAGTACAAACGTGCATACACAAAAACACGTGTATGTGTCTGTCTGTTCTGGGAGAGGGGACAGTTTGAGTACAGTCAGAGAAAGTGAGTGACCTTGGCTTGAAATGATAAAGTTACTAGTTTTCCCATGGTTCAGGAAGAAATGGTTCAGAGTGAGACAGGAAAGAAAGGCAGCAATGTCCAGGACCAGAGACCAGCCACCTACTTTCAATGGAGCAAAGACGATTATGTGCAAACAAGGCATCCCGAGTGAGGGCCCTTGTCTGTTTGAACAGAATTCTAACAATTCTGTTTATGAAGCATGTTTCTGCAAGTGAAAGCAAAAGAAAAACACGTGATGTCTTCAACATGTACCTAAGTCCTCATGTCAGGCTAGGAATTCCATACCAAACTGGATACTGCCAAACACACTTCAAAACACACCTGACATTACGAGGAAACTATCAGCAACCCTCATTTCTAGGTGGCAAATATCATACAATCTTCATGTGATAAAAATGCTAATAACCATAAGAAATTTAGTCACAACTAAACTTCTATTTTTTAATATTTATGTTTTAAAATATAAAGGTATCTTGTCCTTTGATACCTTTGATACATATAATACATAGGACAGTTGCGTTACAACTGAAGAACAAGGAAGACACAAACAAGTACCAGGATAATTAAAACAACCTTGCTCACTTTTTCGAAGAAAAAATAAAGTGTTCTACAATTATTAAGCTAACAAAGCAAGAGAAAATACGGGTAGGGAAATGACAATGATCTGCAAAATTCATAACTGTGTCTTTCCGATAACCACAATGATCATATTTTATGCTGTCACTTTGCCTTTAATTGCTCACCCTGGTACATTTCTTCCTAGAAGCCATCAGTACCCCACAGAGCCAGATGCTGAACTGTAAAACCATACTGTGACCGCAGACTTAGGCAAAAGTGACTGTGCTGAGTGGGATGCATGACAAGTTAATTCTGCAATTATGCATTTTCAATGAAGCTACCAGTTTAGATGATCCTGCTTCATTAACAGATGCAAAATCTTTACAACAAACTACTTAGATTTATTGGTTTAAAGCTTCAGCTGATATGAGAAAACAACTTTTTCAATAGTTTCTCTACAGCATATAAAATGTAGACATTACCTCGGCAGAAACATATAAGCAAGTTGCTATATACTTAAGATTTCCTCGTGTCAACATACAAACTTCAACTACTTCAAGACTTCTAAGAAACGTCTACGGAGCCATGGCCCTGACATCATGCCTTTCAGTTCTGCTACTGTTAAACACTGTACTCAAATGCTAAGGCATTTCAAAACAAGTGGCCATTGTAAAATAGCACATCCAGAGGGTGCAAAGTGTTCTAAATTTCCAATATTTGCAGTGGTGTCACTGTCACATATCCAACACAATAAAGCAGTAGGGAAGCATGCTCTGTTAAAGCAGGGCCTGCTCTCGGGGACACTGTAGCTTTGCACAGATACCACAAAATCGGATAACGCTCTATCTAGTTTTATTCCTGTAAAGACACAAGGCCAGAGGAAGACAAATCTCTTACAGTGATCTCCCTTAAATTAAAAACAAAAATTTTCTTGAAAAATGTGTCAGGGCAAAACAATTTAAGCCAAGTAGTCCAAATGCCTAAGCTAACAAAGGGGAAGTTGTGAGAAATAACAGACATGTGCACACCCACACTCTAACTTAACTGAAGCTCTGTCTTAATCATATTGTCACCATAAAACATAAAAAGGAATTAAAATGTTAAAATTTTCTGAATAAATCTGAAGTTTATCTTAGGACTTTAATAAATGCATAACGGTACTGGTTTCTGTATATACAAATATATCCAGACATCACTTCCTAATTTAAAGAAAGGAATTACAAAAGTGATAATTCAATATACATTTAACAATGAATTCCAAAGAATCTTAGTGTGGTTACTCCAAATCCTTCACTCCCTCTTGAAGAGGATGAGGTAGGTACACATGGCCAGCCTGACAGCAAATGCTTAGAATCCTGAAGCCTAGAGCTGGAATGTAAACCAGTGAGTCAGACACACCAGGCCCTGGCTTGGAAGAGGGCATAACAAACCTTTTAAATGCACCCTGGACAGAGACAGAGAAGTCCGTGCCCACTCTTGGGTTTCTACCTGCTTTCCCTATGAGAGTCTACTGTCCTTATTTGTTCTGTCCTTTCTCCTTTCATAACTACAGCCAAAGACTCCTGCTGACAAACTCCTGCAATGTCAGTTCTTTTTTTCTCCTTTATTTATTCACTTTACATCCTGGTCACTGACTCCCGCCACCTCAACATCTTTCTGAATAACTCACAGGCCAAAAAAGCTCAGCACACACCAGAGCAGATTCTTGCCACCCTCCTCCCCAAAGCCACCAGCCATCTCCAAGCAGTCTTCTGAGCTTCCCCTCTCCTTCTTCTGCCACACCCCCCTCCAGATAGCACCCCCCCCCCCCAGCTGTCCATATAAACACACATCTACCTCTTGTCTTCTGGGTCCTCTCCCACCACCTTCATCATGGTTACCCACTCGGCACAGGTCAGCACAAAGTTTCGCAAACATATTCCAGGGGTGAAGGATCTGGGGACTTCTGACAAGTTTGCAATGACAGAGAGAGATTAGCAAAAGCCAATGTCATGAAGACAAGGCTTTTCAGGAACTCCTCCGGTCTTCTGACACGTGGTTTCTCTCCAGGCCCTGCCAGAGGCGCATCAGGCAGAGAGCTGCCTCTCACTGCCATGCCTTCTGACACTGCCACAGGGGCCCAAAGTGCCCTTTCCTATCGTAGACACAGAGAAAACTGCCATGTGTCCTCAACATTTCTGTGGTACTCTCTGTGACTTCCCCAGGCCAATCCAGGCAGCCCTGCCATGTTAGACCAGCTCTTGACACATACTCTGTTCCAGCCTGTAAAGAATCCTGTGGAAACGGCCGGCTGGTGTCACTCAGGATTAGGAAAGCAGGGGATGTGATGTGTGACTCTGTGTCCAGTACAAAGACATCACTCAGTAACACTTTTAATTTCAAATCAGCTTAATTTGCTGGATGAGCAAGCATTCCAGGGCATAAGAGACATAGAGAATAATTGTTTTAGTCAAACTTCAAATGTTCAGCCAGAATAATTTTGAAAGGTAAGAAGCAAATAAAGTGAAACTACAACTATGAATATATCTCATTTCAAAAAAGGCTACAAAGAGGACCACAGTGAAGGGAATCAGGACCTCTGAACGTTCTTCTAAGCCTAGAAAAGGCAAAACCAACACTGTAACAGGATGAAGTTCTGTACACTCTCCACAGAATCCAAGAGCACACTCAGGCTTCCCAGCTACTAATTACGTGGCACTCTCTTGCCTACTTACCTGAACACTAGGGCATGCTGAGTCAGCAGATCAAATTCCCTAAGCGAGCGCGCACACACACACATACACACACACACACACACACAATTTCACCAATTATTGAAGATAAATCATCTTCCTGCTTGAAGATGATGTAGACACAAGTCTCATTGTCCAGGAAGAAAGACAAGGAAGCTAAAACATGGACCTCTTCCTAAGAATGTGGGAGTCAAGTGAAAAACATAGACTTCTAACTTTAAATATAATAATCTTTGTAATAACCACATTTTAAATTTGCCAATGTCAGAGTCTCAGAATAATATGCCCTGAGCTAGTCAGACCAAAACACTTCCCATAACATCAAACACACATCAAGAACCAAGTAACATTGGTAGCTGAGCATGGTGGCTCATACCTGTAATCCCAGCATTCACACAGCTGAGGCAGCGGGATTACTACGTGCTTGAGGTTGGCCTGTACAAATAGCAATGCTCTGTTTCAAAAACAAAAAGTAAAAACAAAACCCATTACTACCATCAACATCAGACACACAAGCAATGCATGCCAGAGTCAAAATACCATAACTGACGATAATCAGAAGTTTATAAAAAATAAAAGTGGTGGGTTCTGTTCTTCCAAACAACCTGTGCTCCTCTTTGGCAGTCTCCCACATTACTCGTGTTGGTTTGACTGACATCATCTCATGTTTTCAGTCCAGCTAAGAGCAGACTTTAAGACCACAGCAATCTGAACCCCTGCTGCCATGCACAAAACATGGTCACCACTTTCAGAGTGTAGGAGTGACATGAACATCTTGGGAGGGGGATGAAATATTACTTTTTAAATGAAACAAGATTAAGATTGGAAACTACTCAAAAATGTACATTCTAGGTGACTTACTTTCAAGGTTCCTGCTCCCCTCATAGGATAGGGACCATGAGAAGCGGGCACAGAAAACTCACCCTTGGTCATCTTAAACTGCATTTCATCTCATAGGATACTAGAAAACAGTAGCATGGAGCTTACTCTTAAAAGACTCCTCAATTATCTAGTAAAATAAAGGATTTTTCCATTCCTTCACATATGAGCTCCATAAGCTTAACTGCTACATAGCCAGGATTTCCACTCTCCGTTCAGATTGCATGTGTTTGCTCAAGATGTAGAAAAGAAAAGCCAGATCCAATGATTAACTCGCTTGATTGTCAACTCGTGAGATAAGCGAACGTTAGAAAACATGGGCTGGGTAGTAAGAAGAAACTATGAAAAACTACACAGCTCTTTAATGCTAAAAGGCATCTTTATTATATCATTTGATGCCAGATGACTATAAAGTATATTTATAAAAATGTTCCACAGAGCAGAGGTTATGTAGGCAACCCCACAGTTAAGTGCACAGCTGTGCTAGCCAATGAAATCGGTATTCAGTATGGTGTCTGAAGAACAGGCATGAATATCTACCCAGGACAGAGGTGGTGCAGGGACAGCCTAACATCTCAAAGACCAGCAGTCACGTTCCTAGCTATACTTGTTACAAAACACATGAAAACCATGGGTAATCATACACTACTACACAAATAGGAAAATCTGAGTTAGTTAAAATTCTAAATAAAATATTCAAGTGAGCATAAACATTCCAGTAAAAGTAAAGCCTTGTCGCACCAGAAGATTGTAATGGTTTGTTTGTTTTTACTTTTCTGTTAAGTTGCATAAAATCCACGATTAAGTAAATCAGTTAAATAGAATGTAAGCAATATGCAAAAGAAAAAAGCATAAAAACTTAAAATACTGTTCTCCACCTTTTAAAGTTAAAAATATTATAATTCGAAACCAGCAAGACATGCATGACAAATGCAAAGCTCCGGCGCTGCATCAGAGCTTACACTATCGGTGTGTTCGTATAAACATTCAGAGCTTACACTATCGGTGTGTTCGCATAAACATTCAGAGCACTGCCACCATTTTAAACTACTTACCAAAAGATTACTTTTCATGTCAAGATTCTTCTAAAATATATTACCTGAGCTGTTCGTAAATTCATATTAACATCATATAATAATACCTCAGGTTACAGTGAAAAGAAGATTTTCATTTCATCTCCTGATTTTTGCTTCTAGAAGTAGATATAACAAAGTTGGGGGAAACACAGGATGTTCCTGATAGTGACAGGATTATTTCAAAATCCAATTATATCTGTTCATTCCCTTTTGCTTAATTAAAGCAAAAGGCATCAAACTCTTCCTCAGCAGTAATCAAGTGAAAACTGCACAGCCCAGAAACAGTAATTAACTTAACCTTATCACTGAACTGTATTGGGTCATTCAAGTGCAGCAACAGTATCAAAGAAAGAATCAATGCTATCAGGCTCCTGTCTCTGAGGAGTAGAGATTGAGTGGCGACCTCTGGAAGGGGCTGGCTTTGTTCCTGCCTAGCTGAGCTGGAAGAATGCCCCTCTCTCATAACTTTCATGGCAGTGTAACCATTTAATCAGTGTAAGTTAATATATTATCAATACTAGGAATGTATAACTAAAACACCACTTTTTACCTTAGCCAGATATTTAAAGTTACTGCACATAAATGCAACCAAGGGCCCTTTGGGGCTTAGCATCACACTGACAAAAAGGATACGGATTTACAAAGTAGACAGAGGAAAGTTTTGGTTCCAGAAAATATGCTTTTGAAATGTCAGTCCACTCCTCCACATTACATCTCTCATCAGACACATATGCATGGGTGGTTTTAATGTGGATTAATTCAACCTACAAGAGTGATGTTTATGCAATTCCTAAAGATTAAATTTATTCAATTATGCCAATTTACTTGATATTTTATTTGTTTTACTGGAAAATATTTTCAAAACATAAGAAATCAACATTTGAATATACATAGCTTAAAGTCATCTATTCATTACTCCCAGTTATAGTCAAGCTATTTTGTTATTTCCCTTAAGGATCAGAAATTCTCTTGCCAAGACATTATTTTGAGGTCTTTCGCTTTCACCCAGAAAGACACTAAATCATAGGGGACAATTATCAACAAATTCTCTGCGACAGGCCCAAAGCTTGCTGAGGTAATGCAGCTGACAAACTTTGATGCGCTGTGCCCGGGCACATTATGTTCATGTAGTGTGTACATCTGGGTACCCTTTATGGCAATGCTGCAAACAGCCAATCATTTATTCCACTCTAATTAGCACACATGTAAATCCTCACCAATCAAGTCGAGCACTGGGTTACTGTTGTGGCAGCCATACAGCAAGCTGGCAAAACTACCTCAGAAGGATGAGAGGCCACTCCTGAGCTTGATTTGAACCTGCCATCACAGCAGGCAGGTTCCACCACAAAAGGCTGCAACCAGCTCTCCCTTTCAAAGCTGATCAAGAAGTCTCAAAAGAAAAAGGTCAACAGGCATAAAGCTGATTGGCCACAGTTGTTTTATTTTTTCACTTGTCCTAGGAATACACCTGAAGCAACGTGGCTCCCTATTACTCAAAGCCCAGTAGTTACCTTGAACAAAAGTCAGACTAAGTTATGTATAAGCTTTAACACAAAGGAAACGTCCAGAAAAAGAACAGAAGGCATAATGCATCGTACCTTAGAAGATTAGCAGTACATGTGATGTCAGCGTACATATGACACCACAGCACCTATACACATGCGGCATGACACGTGTTTCTGTGGGTTAGACAGCCTTTACAATCTAAGAGTATGAGTATTTAATCTTTGTACCAACTTATCAACAGCAATAAGTTCAGCTAGAAAAGTAACTTTAAAGACTGTACTATAATAGGTAAGAAATTTAGACAGAAGCCCATTTGGTACCCTTTACCTGCTCTTTCTGTAATTTCTCTCACCAGGATGGGATCCTGTTATTGTTACACATCATCATGCACAGGAAAATAGCAATTTATAAAACAAGAACACTGCTGGAACTAAGAGCAGAGATTTCTACCAACAAAGAAACAGGCTGACCTCCTCATAAAGCTGCTTATTTTCTGGCTCTCCTACATTGATGGTGAACTTCACCTGAGGGGAGACATGGCCTGTACTACTCACAGATAAACAACACACCTAGGAGTCATGAGGAATCTTTTTAATGGATTGAAAGATGACCACATAAACCTTCTAGGTCTGGTATCACACACATATAGCTCCCATTTGATCACATCCAATGCTGTGCTGGTTAGTTTTTGTCAGCTTGAAACAAACTAGAGCCGCCTGGCAAGAGGTAATTTCAACTGATAAATTGCTCCATCAAAATGAACTGAGGGTGTATCTGTGGGGCATTTTCTTAATTAATAATTGATGTGAGCAGTGCCAGTCCTGGGCAGGTGGTCCTAGGTTGTGTGAAAAAGCAAGCAGACGGGATGGAGAAATGGCTCAGAGGTTAAGGGCACTGAGCCCTTTCAAAGGACCATGATGAATTCTCAGCACCCACACAGTAGATCATACATATGTAACTTCGGTTCCAGGAAATCCAATGCTATCTTCTGGACCCCACAGGCATCAGGCATGCATGTGGTGCAGAAAAAGGCATGCCAATAAAATACTCATACACATAAAATAAACATAATGCAAAAGTTTCACAGTAGTAGCTAGAAGAATACACTGACAGACATGAGCAAAGACAGGAGAGATGAGAGACAGAATCCTACTCCAAATTAGCCCTAATCATTTGGTTAAAAAGAAAAAAAAAACAAGGAAGTGTTTCGTAGCTGACAAGGAAAAGGGCTCCGAGTTCCCTGCAGACAGGGAAAGAGGCAGGCAACACAGGCTCCTCCTTGGTCTGTACACAGTAAGCAGGGTTTGTACTCTGTATGCACATTGTTCTCACCTGCAAGACAAAGTCAGAACCGCACAGCAAGACCTTCCTTAACCTGTTTCTTTTAATTTTCATATTGTCAGAAATGTCCAACATTTATTTCCTCTCTATTTACAAGATACTAGCTATTAATTTTTAAATGTATCTCTACTTATTAAGTCACTAATAAAGAACAAAAGTACAATCCACCAACATAAATAATTTCTGAGTTTTATACCAAGAGACGGTTTTTTAAAAGATAGTCCACATTCACAATAGGAAAAATGACACTGAAACCCGGCATATTTAGTCTGCCGTTTACATTCAAAGGCTGCAGATGTGGAGTATGTATACAACTGTGTGTATGGTATTCCTTCATGTCTGTACGTGAATGTGTACACCAAGATATATGTGAACATGTGTGTACATAATTATGGAGGCCAGAAGTTGACACTCGGGTCACTGTCAACCTTATTTTTTCAGATAGGACTTCTTAGTGAACACAGAACTCACTTATTCAGCTAGGCAAGCCAGCCAGAAACGCGAGATCCTCCTGTCTCGTGTGACTCAGAACTCAGAATACAAATGCGTAGTAACATGCCTGCTCTATTATGGGAGTACTGAGGACCCAAACCCGGGTTTTAATGCTTGTGGGGCAAGCAATTTAAGAACATGCACAACTAAACCAGATGCAGGCAGTGAGCATCGCCTCAGCTATCAGGGCTGGAAGCTTCTGTGTGCCAGTGGCTTGTGTCACCACCCTCACATTCACAGCATTCCTCAGAACCTTGCATGTCAGCTTCAGATCACCTACCCCAAAGAAGTTACAACAGACAGAAAAATCAACACATCTCTCCAGAGCTTTAAGACACTTTATTGCAAGTTGGACTTTCTGATTTGCCACTAAAAAGGAAAATTAAAAAGGTATTTTTCTCAAATGCAAATACCATTAAATCATCTACATTTATCATCCTCAATAAATTATTGAGAGACAAATTCAACCAGGTTTAACATGAGAAACTCTATCTCAGACACTAAATACAATATTTTACTGATAATGAAATGCAGTGAGGAAAGATTAAACTAGTCAAAGTACTGCAAGTCCATGTGGTCAAACAGTATCTTCCTGCAGAGAGCTACTTCCTTTGTTTGCCCTTACAATCCAGGGACATTCCACCAGCACAGGGCAGTACTTACAACTTTAGAATACCTGTCACGGTCCAAGCTTCTCCCCGATTTCCCACAACTTACCTCAAACACAGCTTTTAACATCCTCTAACGTAGGAAGATAGATCACTTAAGTAGCAATAGAAAGCAGAAACTTGAAGAACAAAGTTCAAATGATGCTTCCCACTGAGTAGCCACTGCTGGGAACTCATGGCCTCAGCAGCATTGTTCCACATTAAGAAAGTTGCCCTGTGTGTGTTACCAGAACAAACACGACATTGTTATGAAATGATAAACCTGAACACTTCACTGGCGTGGACAGTTATGAAGACTATTAGAGGTCCGTCTGTCAGACCTATGTCTGACATGATCCAGAGCCCAGAGAGCAACAGCTTCACTCGGGACACCGAAATGAGCCACTGTTTTACTTTCTTTTCAAACCTGTAATGATAGTTAATTATCGCTTGCTTGATAGTATATATTCACTGGGTAGAATTCTATGCAATGAAAGAGATCTCTACAAAATACTAATCAACACAAACTTGTATCAAGCACCAAAGCAAATACAGGAATTCAAGAGTCAGCACCTGAATCTTTCTCCCATCAAATGTTACATTTTACTTAAGAATATTAACTGACAAATTACTATGTATAGCAAACTGAGAAATTTATTAGGATGCCATTTACCAACAGGACATATCATGGTAATATAACTGTATGTTTTTAAAATACAGTACCATTGATATATTGCTCTATAATATGATGGTAATATAACTCATGGATGGTATTATGACTAGAACTAGAAGCATGTATTGGTTTTAAAAAAGTCAGTGCTTTTAGCCAAAACAAGATAAACAAAAGACCATTTGTGATTGCTCAGGATGCAGCGCACTCAGTGACTGTGACTTTTCACTCTTGCTTATGAGTCTAGGAGCAGAAGTGCCACATCATGTCTTTGCAGGATTAATACACTGGAGAGAGCCAGGCCTGGGTTCAACCACTCTGCCTCCATCAGAATCCTCCGACAACTTGGTCAGGAACAAGTAGGACAAGATCCTTACAAAGGGAAATCTTTTCTAGAATACCTAAACACTCAGGTGTGAAACAGTAAGAAGGAACACTGACGTCCACTCATCCTCAGAGACTATAGCTCCTACTTGTGGGCTCTTTCTTGTTCTTCCTCCTCTCCATCTGTTTTCTTTACAACTGTTTGCCAGATGAATTTAAAGTTTCATGACCCAATACGTAAAAGAAAGAAAGCAGCTTTAGAGAACCTTCTGGACTTAGCAAAGGCCCAGTAGCATTTTCTACATAAGTATGAGTGAATTCTTATATGATCATATATATTCATATAAAATCAATGACCATGTCAATGAATTAGAGGAGCATTCATTACTAATAAGTAACTCTAATTCATTACTTAATAAGTAACTCATTGATATGAAATGGGAAGAAATGACAAACTAACTTTATACTATTTTTTTAACTTTACTATATTTTACTTCTTTCATTCAGCAGAATATTTACCATAAGGATCAATTAAACATATAAATTTAGAAAATATTGCTATCAGCTAAAAGACACATACACATAAAGTACTTATAGAAATTCATTTTATGTCATTTTCTGACTTCCAATATTCCTTGGCTGTTACATTAAAATGGATTATTTGAGTATTAAAATACGTAGTTGGAGTAACTTTTAGTGTAAATGTCAGAGATGTATCTAAGAAAACTGATCCAGCCACAAACAAACATAAGCATCCTTTTCCTTCCAGATCTGAGCTAAGAATTTTTTTCTTGACCCTGAACTGATAGACACCAACCTCAAGAGCAATGCAGAAGCACACATCATCTCAAGCAAATGCCTCACAGAAGGGCATTCAGAGGTGGGATGTTCAAAAGCACGCCTCCTCTGTGGTTATCCCAGCCATGGCGGCAGCTGAACTATAAGCAAATCAAACTACAGACTCTACTTTTATGTTTGAATTTGATGATTTACAAAATGAAGCTAATGCAGACACTTCTTTCTAAGGATTTGTGAAATTACTTATATACAGTTTTCTTCATTCAGAAAACAATGCACACTCATATAAGTAAAGAGGTGGAGGGAGGCTAAATTATCAAAAGCCACGAATACAAAAAAAAAAAAAAAAAAAAAAAAAAAAAAAAACTCTAATAAAAGAAAATTACAGGGGCAAAAATCAGTGTCCAATTAAGATTAGATTCAAATCAGAAGCCAGCATGTAAGAGAAACACAGTCTGTATTACAACCGCTAAGTGAAGTTGCCCACTCTTGCTAACGCCCATGGTTGGGGACGGAGGCTCAATGATGCCTGAGAAAGCAGAAGAATCTTCTAGTGCTATATTCTTTTTTGAGTCAGGTATGTTTGGAATAAAACACCATCAAGCAGTACACTGGACCCATGCACTTGCCTCTGATACATATACAGATCAAAAATTACAGAATTTCAAACTAAAGCTAAACTTGTACATAGTAAGAAAAACTACACACGGGGAGACAAAGGAGCACAGAACAGCTAACATCAGTAGTAAGTTATCTTGCCCTTTGGCACACTTCACATTTCTTATTAATGGGTTTCTCAAGAAACTTATTCAAGAGAAGCAAGCTAGTTTAGGTGTCAAGCAGCCCTTGGGACAATTGTGTAGGCAAAATCAGTTTTCTCAGAGCTATGAATGTTTAAGACCAAAGTGCCATTTGCAAGACTCAAATAGAACCCTTGCCAGAATTCAACCATCTGACACCTGATGTGTCTGCTTCATGCAAGCAAAGCCAGGTAAAGAGGTACAAAACACACTTTTCTGTTTTCTTCATCCTACTGTGCAAGCATCTCACACTAAAGATTAAATTTAACCTTCACTTCCTGTCCTGGTTAATGCTGACTGTCAACAGTGAGCACTAGCGAAGGGGAAGACACTACACACGGTAAAAGGGCAAGGGCAGATCTCAAGGCATCATCTCATCCCATATCTACTGGCTGACTACCATGGTGTTAAATGTTAGCAGATCTTCAGCCATGCCCTCCCCAAAATCTTGGCCTGAAACCTCAAAAACCAAAACCAAAACAAGTTATCCTTGTTTTCAGTGGTTATGCAGGTATTTAAATGACAGGGGCATGAAAACTAAGTGGTGCACATTCTCAAAATGCCTTCCTCCAAATATGCTCCCATTGGCCAAGAAGAGCTCAACAGGAATTCTGGAGGGTACAATAAGATCAAAACACCCAGGAAGCCCCAAGCACAGCTGGAATACATGTAAATACATTTTCATGGTTTAGTCAAAGAAAATACTTTTCTTTGCATACCAAAGACTTTAAATTTAACAGTTATATCAAGAAACAAACAAACAAACAAAAGCTGTAAATTTGATGTTGGGTTCAGCCTCCCTTCATCATTTGCATTTCTGCTATATTCCCGGCTGAATCTTAAGCATGGGTGTCTCCAGCTGACAGAATTACAGTTCCCTTCTGTTAGACCTCTCTTCCTGCCTTCCTGCCTCCCTTTTTTTCTCCCTCTGCCCCATTTCTTTTCCTTCTTTTTCTCTGGACTAGTGTGAGTGTCCCTGTAAATGCTAAGGAACAACCAGAACCAAGCAAGGATAAAATCTGGTTCGACATGACTTACTTAGCCTGTGTTGGCTCAAATTTCCAGAGTCTGACCCTGGGCAGGTTACTTCAGCATATGTAAGTAGAGTAGAATTTGGAAAAGGTTCCTGGTAACAATTATCTCGATCACATGTGCACAATAAAGCTTAAGGCATGAGGACATCAATACTCTTTTGCAAAGTACATGTGACCTCTACCATGAAGATGGGTTCTACAGCTTAAGAGCCTAGGATCTGGTGTGGTCTTAGATAGTTTACAGGTCACCAGGCTATAAAGTACATGTGACATCTCCCCTACTGACTGAAAAACAAAACTAAAAATAAAGGTCTAGGAAGGGAGAGTCTGGGATAAATATAATAGACTAGGGGATTTGGATGTGCCCTGATCACCAGGCTATTAACAACATCCACCCCCAGTCTTCTGGATAGAAAACAAGTATACAATCCCTTCCTTTGAAGAAGAGCCACCCACCCATGCTTAACATTCCTGGTTTCCCTAGTGTTTATCTGTGAGCACAAAGACCCCCATGTCCTCTACAGACTAGGAACTGACAGATGAACCTTAACTAGTAAACTCACTGTGAACTGACTGTATTAATAAGGGTTCTCTAGAATAGCAGAACTTATGGGGGGATATATACGATTAATTAGAATAACTTACAGGATATAGTCTAACTAATCCAACAATGGCTGGCTATAAAGACAAAGGTCAAGAATCTAGAAGTTGCTCAGTCCACCAAGCTGGATGCTATGGCTGGTCTTCAGTAGACCCTGGAAGTGGGCTCTAATGCCAGGGAAGGAATGGGCTTGTTACCAAAGCAAGTGCACTCAGGTAAAGAGCAAAAGCCTCTTTCTTTCATGACCTTATATAGGCTGCCAGCAGAGGGCAGAGGGCAGATCAGATCAAAGGTGTGTCTTCCCACCTCAAGATCTGGTTCAAAGGCATTTGTCTTCCCACCCCAAGATCCAGATCAAAAGTGTGTGTTTTCCTACTCAAAGGTCTAGACTAGAAGTAGACTCAGCCACTTCAAACCAAGCAAAAAAATAGTGTGTCCTCTATTTCTGGATTGTAGTTCATTCCAGATGCAGTCAAGTTGAAGACCAAGCAAAGCCACTGTGCTGCTTAGGAAAACAACTGTATTACCACTCAAGATCTACTCCTTATATGATTGATTATCTCCACCCTATAAAGTAACCCAAGCACCCGTTCAGGAACCACAAAAGTAAGAAATCAACTTGGGAAATAACGTTAAAGTGAAGAAAAATGGCTTTGTTGGAAAACAGTCGAGATTCTACGGATGGACAGAGGGAAGTAAGGCCATTGGGAGAAACTGAAGAATACTAAAGAAGATCAACGTCACATCAGCCCGACGCCCTTGCTTGAGGAAAGCAAAGCATACATACTGGTCCTTCCATCAAGCAACACCACACTTCAGACACAACACTAGTTAGTTGTAAACCCGGTCTGCTACTGGGTTTACAGAGCACCACACCACCCTGACCTAAAGAACATGCTGCAGATATGAAAGCGTTCGTTGTACACTAATTAGGTAGTTTCTATCTAGACCATCTCTCCCAAGAAGTGAAAAAGGTTTAAGTCTAACATACTCACAAGTTTACTTTGAAAAAAACTACGAATAAGTCCAGGATTTACAAAATATTGAGATTTAAAAAGCTGTATATACCTCTTGATATACAATGATAAACAAAATATAGTTTAGCATCTGAGTATCTTATGGAAACGGAATAACCATACAATTTATGTAAATTTGTAAATTGTATATAGTTGATATGCTTTAAACACAGTAGCTAGATTTAAGCTATGCAAGCAGAGTACAAATAGTATTGTAAATGCCAGGGGTAATGATAATTTAAATACTACATCACAAACTTTAGGGGTAAGTTTAACTTATTATGTGCAGTGTGCACACAATTTTACCTCAGGAGAACCACACTTATAAATTACTGCTAGCCTTTCAATAAAATAAGTACTATAAAGATGTTAGAAATTGTGTTGTACTGGGGAGTTTAATACAACCTTTACTCTTTTAACAGCTCAACTATTTGCCATAAGCCTACACAGCCAACTGAAAATACCTATCTGAATGTGTCCAAATACAGTAAATCAAAAACTAAAACTAGCATCAAGTCCAATGTGCTTCCAAACATTAGCTAAATAATTTCCTTGTGCTTTTGTGGGCTTCCCGGATTCTTCATACCTTTAACCAAATGAAATGATGTATTTCAATTGGAGTACTTGGACACATTTCTAAACTTCAAAATTAACCAAAATATCAATTCAGGTATCAACCATCCTCCCTAAAGAATGAGTCAGACCTCTCATCTACAACTGCTTTTCATTAAAGGACACAGGACAGCTCAAGTCATTTAAGATACATATTAACAACTTTTATCATTGGAAAGGTTCTCAGAGGAGAGGGGGAGACACGTACAATGAGCAACCAGCAAAACCTCTCTGTACTTGAGTTGCCTCATACAACAGACTCTTCAGATCAGTGCCTTGTTTAGTTATCATCAAAGAAGCTTTCTTCTACAGCATAGGAAGAAATTCAGAGACCCACAAGCCAGACATTACAACAGAGAGAGTCCTTAGAATGTGTAGCTCAAAATGGGAGGTCTCCATCAAATCCCTCCCCTCAGAGCTCTGGAAAACCAAGGAAGAAAAAGCATAAGAGCAGAGGAAATGAAGGACACCGTGAGAACAAGGCCGTCTGAATCAACATGGAACATGCTATGACCTCAGAGACTGAAGCAGCAAGCACAGGAGCTTGCACGGATCTGTACCATGTCCTAAGAATCTAGTTTCAATAAAGGGGGGGAATAAAATACAAAAGATACTTACTGTTTTGCTGTTATGAGAAACTAGACCCAAAGGCATTTAAATATATATGGCCATTTAAAGAGCAAGAACACTCACAAATGGTCCAGAATGGTGGGGGGGGGGGGGGGGG
>CM052715.1:66796989-66809312 GCA_028551405.1 Uromys caudimaculatus
TTATAGGTCCTCATCACAGTCCATCATGGAAGAAAGTCAGGGCAAGAACCTATAAATGGGAGTTAATCCAGAGGCCATGGAGAAGAATGCTTGCTGGCTTATTCCATGTGGCTTTCTCAGCCTCTTATACAACTCAGGACTACCTGCCTAGGCATGCTACTGCCCACAGTGGACGGAGCTGCTACCCCACCCCCACCCTACACATCAGTCATTAATCACTAAGATGCAATACAGACTTGCCAGGCCAATGGTACAGAGGCATTTTCTCAATTACAATTCCTTCTTCCCAGATACGTATCTAGCTTGTGTCAACTTGATATAAACTAGCCACAACATTCCACTCCCTTTTTGTTACAGAAATGTTTTTAAAAGGACATAATCACGAATAAACAATATACACAGTTTCAAAACTTCTTCCCCTTGTGTCAGTTAGACACTACATCTGTTTTCTGTTCATCTGCTTCTTGGTGGGAAGTACATCAGAAAAGAAATATATAGGATTAAAAGTTCATAAGGATCTTCTTCTCCTACCTACATCTCCTCTACCACTAATCACGATACACCCACCCTCTGTGACCTCAAGAAGCCATGGACAAACTTCCAACAATAATCTGAGACACTACATCATTGTTAGCAGTTTAGGTCTTTCTAGGCTAACATTGTGTACCCCTTGATACAGGTATCTGACTATCCATTTTGATTCTCTGTATGTCATCCTAGTTTGACTTCCTGTTACTATGATAAAACACTGACCAAAAGCAACTAGAGGAGAAAGGGGTTCTATTTGACTGACACATCCCAAACACAGTCATCAACTAAAGGAAGTCAAGGCAATAACTCAAGCAAGAGCAGAAGCAGAAATCACAGAGAAAGATGCTTAGTGGATTTCCCTAAATGGCTTGCTAAGATTGCTTTCTGTGATGCTTTGAATGAGGATGCCTCATACAGGCTCATATACCCCAATACCCAGTATGTGGAACTGTTTGGGAAGGATTGAGAGGTGTGGCCTTGAAGGAGGTGTGTCACTGATGGTGAGCTGTGTTGTTTCACAGCCAATGCCATTCATAGTTAGCTCTCTCTGCTCTGCATTTGTGGACTGAGCTGTGGCTCTCAGGTACTGCTGCAGTGCCATGCTATCTGAAATGATGATCCCACTCTTAACCCTCTGGAACTATGAACCCCAAATTAAACACTTTCTTTTTTGTAAGTTGCCTTGGTCACAATGTTTAATGACAGCAACTGATAAGTAACTAACATACTTCATACAACCAAGGACCACCTGCCAAAGGGTGACATCACCACTGAGAATATGGGCTATCCTATATCAATCTGAATCAAGAAAATACCTCACAGACTGCCTATAGACCAGTCTAATGGGGCAATCTTCAACTGAAGCTCCCTCTTCCCAGGTGACTATAGCTTGTATCAGGTTGACAGAAACAGAAAACCGAACAGGTCACCTGACCCCCTGTCAACCTGACACACAAATACATCACTACTGAATCATGACTTTGAGTTCCTTAACAACTCATGTCATATATTAATATCATAATATAAAAGAACATAACATTAAAAGTTGAACAATCTTTTTAAAATTCCAACCATTTAAAAGTTCAACATCTCTTTTAAAAGTCTAAAGACTCTTAGCTTTGAGCTTCTATAAAGCCAAAACCAAATTAAATACTTTCTTAATCAAAAAGGGAAAAACCAGAGCAAGCCACAACCTGATCAAATGAAAACCAAACTCCAATGGTGTTAGTAGCTCAATGCCCCACATCTGGGACTCACTTAAGACCTTCAGAGCTCCAAAGGGCTTGGGGGGGTGGGGGTGGGGGAACGACCCATTTCTCCAGCTCTGCCATCCACAGTACACACAATTTGGTAAGAACAGGTTTGCTCAACTCTACATCTGCTGCTGTCCTTGCTGAGCCCCCATGATCATGGCATCTCCAATGTGGTGAGTTTTCAACTGCAACTGAGGTTGCATCTTTATAAATGTCCTCACGTTCTCTCTTGAGGGAACCCAACACTGCCATATAAGGCCAAGCCTCAGCGTCTTTCCACAACCCCTTCAATACTGCAATTTCCATGCTGACAAAACTAAAGGGAGGCACTGACACATCAACAGGTTTGGCTACCAACTCGAGATGAAGCAAGCCTTCGACCCTACTGGACTACAGCTTCTACGTCCTGACCCTGAGGAAATACTTCCCAGAAGACTTTGTCTCAAGGATGCTGTCTCCTGTTAATCACTGTTGATTTTTCAGCCACAAATAACCATCAACGGCTGTCCAAATGAAGGTTTCACTTCAGTAGTGCTGGACTCTTGATAATCACAGCTGATTTTCAGTCCCAGTTCATCATAAATCACAGATTTTCAATTCAAATAAATCACACAAATGGTCCTGAAAGAGTCTTTGTTTCTCTATAAAACTTCTCAAGCCAGGCTCCATCATCTGCTTTTCTCTCAGCACTCTTATCTTCCAAGCTATCAGCAAACATCCCATTAGGTTTGAGCACTAGTAGCTTTTACAGCCACAGGTCCCAAACACTTCCAAGGTTCTCCCCAAACAACAGAGTCAGGTCTGTCACTGCAACAGCCTAGTCTCTGTGGCAACTTCAGTCCTAGCTAGGTATTTTAGACGGTGTGATAAAACACTGATAAAAACGAACTTAGGGAAAGAAGGGGAATGATTTACATTGACACTCCACCATCAGGGAAACCAAGGCAAGAACTCAAGACAGAAACCTGGTGATAGAAACCATGGAAAACTACTGCTTACTAGCTGTCTTCCCATGGCTTCCTCAGACTCTTCAGTTCAGGAGCAGATGTACAGGGGTGACACCACTCATAGTGGGTTGGGCTCTCTTGTATATTAATATGAAGAATACCTCACAAAGCTATGGGCATGTCTGATCAAAGTCTTTATTTGAAGTTCTCTCTTCCCGGGTGACTCTAGCTTGTGTCAAACTGATAACAAACTGACGGGCACACGTGCTAAATGCCCAGTTAAGGACCTGATACATGCCTACCACAGAGTTGAGTACAGAGGATAACTGGAAAACCTCCTGTGATATGATAATAACTAAAGGTTGGCAGATATAGCCCTGGCTCCTGGCTCCTGGCTCCTGGCTTCTAACATTATCTCCAAGAAAACTACGATCCAGTCATCAGGCCAGAGCTGAAAGGGATCACAGACTCTAATTTACTTCTGCCTTACGTCTGTTTCTGGCTAAGGAGAAATTACTATAGCTTTGTCAGGTATTATGCCATAGGTTCCTCTCAGGTAAGAAGGGTCATCGCCCAATACCTGGAAAGCAGAATGCTACAGAGGATTCAAGTAGAATCTGGACAGACTTTCCTGTGTACGTTAGTGACTTTTCTCCTCACTATGACCAAACACCTGAGAGAAGCAACTTAAAAGAAAAACTGTGGCTGGGAGGGTCACAGTAACAGAGGATACAGTCCAAAATTCTGACATAGCTGCTCATGCTTCAATATCATCCACATGAATGTTTCCATAAAGCCCCCAACAACTACAGAGCATTTACAGCAGTCCAACATCGAATTCAATCATCAGTGTCGAGGGCACGGCTCTGTGGGTAAAGTGCTTGCTTTAGAAGCATGAAAACCTAGTTTTAGATGCCCAGTAACCACACAAACACACACACATACACACACACAAAAGAAATTAGCAGTAGTAGTAGTTGTTGTTTTTGTTTGGTGATGCAGATCTCTAATACTCCGGAAACAAGGGAAAGAGACAGGCAAAAACAAGACAACCCCAGGGTGAAGGGGAAGCCAACAAGCTGAAATGGCAAACTCCAAGAAAAGTAAGAAGGCCTGTCTTAAAAATGTAAGGTTGAGAACAATAGAAGACATTTCAGCACCAACCTCTGGTTACGACGTGTATGAGTATATTCATACATACAGGCACACATTCACAGAACATGTTCACACATACATACCACAAACACATACACACACACAATGAAATAAAACACAAGCACTGTAAATATTGCCTACTATAGTATGAATCGTGAAGCAATAGATAACATTAACTCAGCTATGATGGTTATGTCTAGATGTTAGTGTATTCAGCTTATTTAAAAGGCAATGTATACTTAAAGTCTCTTTTGCTAAATAATAACAGAATTTTCTAAATGGCTCCTATTTTCTTAAGTTCAGACATTCTTGGTTGCATTTAATAGTTACTTGTACAAAGTTCTTTACCTTGAAAACCTTAATAATTGTCATTATTGTGGTCTTAAATCCATTACACAGAGAAAAATTTCCAAGTCAAACAGGACTACTTCAGGACTGTGAATCAAAAGCATCTCTCCACTGCCGACCTGTATGTTACAAGGAGCAAACATAATCAAGCCTGCTGATAGGAACCTGGCACTAATGACAAGTGCATGTTATCTCTGTAACTATCTGTGCTGCTAAAGATTTTAACATACAGTAAGTCTGTTACAACTAAAAGTCCTAGATTATTGACTTATTTGTACTTTATTTCAGACATGCTGAGCTCTCCAAAATGAATGCTCAAAAATAGTATTCACTGCAAATTATAATTCTAACATAAAACAAATGTTAAAATGTTAGCGTCTTTCCTCTGAATATATTGTACTGTATTAATTGTTAGTCTTGGTAATGTGGCTTATTAGTTTTGCATAATTTAAGTTTTAATTCAATGTTTAATTTTTAATTAAGTAGGTTTTTCAAGCTGTGCTTTCTTCTTAAATGTTAGTCACCAAACATGGTAGATAAAAAACAATTCTATAATATAAGCAAATCTGTGGTATGGTCATGAATTACATGATTTCTCAATGACTTTAGAAATAAAAACAATTGGCCATTTATATTTTAAAAAGAAAAATGCCATTTTAATTTGCCATTAATATTTAAACAATTTAAGCTCAGAGAGAATGCCTAGAAAACTAAAGACCTGAATATAAAATTATAATCAAATCACTTCCTCAATGAAGCAATCTCTTTTTTTTTCACATTTTAGTTTCAAAATAATCTCTTTTGGGTTATCCTACTCTAAATTAAAAGCTAGTTTGTATTTTGATTTTCTATGAAAACTACTGGGACCAACATCAGCCTAGATGGCAAAGAATATATATTCTTCCCACAGGAGCATAAGCATATAGACATTGCCAGCCTAATAGAAATGAAAAGACCAGTGTGAACAAAGGAGAACCAGGAAGGTGGATGAGGGAAGTGTTAACTTCCACATCAAGTTCCAAGACTGAGTAAGGTTCCATTAGAATGTAAAATGATTACTACAGTGAGCATACAGAGATCGGCTCTATTATGCTCCCTGTGAAGATGAAGCTCTCCAAAGCAGCAGTCTCTAACAGAATACTAAGTCTCAACTAAAGACCGCTGTCACATATTTTAAACATAGTTTAATAAACTTATGTAAGTTTCCATTTTACTCAGTATGTTTCCTAACTGTACCTTTGTTTGCTTTTCTGTGCTATAAAGCCTCAATCTGAAGAAGTCAGAAGATTACATATACACAGGAACCCTAAGGAAGACAGATGTGAAGAATGCTTGTGACACTACAGCCTGCCTCCTAAGTACTGTGTGACCGTGAAGAAGTGTGGTGCCACCTACGGACAGAACACTCATTCCATACCTACGTCCAGACTATGGCTGCATCACATGACTTTCCTCCACATACTCCTAGAAATACAAGTGTGACATATACACATGTGCATGCATGAATGCAGTCTTTTAAGATCAGCAGTGGGTTGGCTCACTCGCTTTCTCTCTCCCCCTCCCTCCTCCTTTCCCTCCATCCCCCCCTCTGTGTGTATCAAAATACAAATCGAATAAAATCTAATTTCCACTCTTTTCGCCAGCATTTTCAGCATTAGAATCAACACACATAGCAGCAATAAAAGCTATGGGTCCCAGAAATCAAGAGCTATAATGCCTGTCATTTTAACACGTCACCAATGATTCTGCTCACATCTTTCTGAGTCCCACCTGCCACTTCCAGAAGCCCAGGGTAACAACCACTGCCAGAGACCAGCACTGGAAGGTTTGGCCCCTACCTAGCCATGATTATTAGTTCATTGAAGAAAAAGAGCCCAGCAAGTTTGATGGACAACACAACTGCTGTAGAAGAAAGACAAGGCCTCCCTGGAGAAAACATGAGGCCGTGGCACTGGGAATCTCTACAGAGTGCTTCCCTCTTTCAACATAAGCTTAGCCCAGTAACTGCCACCTGCCACCTAATATGGAAGACTCTTCTGTGACAAGGACATACAAGGACTAATGTGAGTTGGCCAAAAAAACCTTAAAACTTTCTAAAATAACATCCTACATTAATCCAAAGGCAAAGATGCCTACCACAAGGAGAAATAAAAAGCCTTAGGTACACTGAAGGTAGCAATGCCAGCTGTGAAGCCATAGTATGATACCTAAGTCCTCACTGTATGAAATAACTAGAGAATCCATACTAAAAGCCACCACTACATATAGCACACTCCAATACCTACTAGTCTATGGGCAATGACAAATGTTAGGTCAAAAAGTATAAAAACACCAGAAATTTCTAGAGTGGCACTGAAGCCAAGGGAGGGGTTACAACTTTAAACCCTTAAGATGGGTCGAGCCTACCCACCTTAAATTCCAGCACTCAGAGATAAGTGGATCTCTTTGAGTTCTAGTTCAGCCTGGTCTACATAGAGAATTAAAGGACAGTCACGTCATAAGAGGAAAAAGAAAATTTAAAAGAGAGGTTTAATATCAGTTATTCTGATCTGAAAAGAACAGTCAATTAAGCCTAGAATAAGAAGGGATAAGGAGAAGAGAGAAAAAGAAAGAAGAGAGAGGATGCGTATAATAAAATTAAAGTGAACAAATACAGAAAAATCAATTAAGTCAAATGCTAGCTATTTGAAAAGATCAATAAAATTGGTAACATGTTTTAGCTGCAGTGATCAGATACTATGAAGTGCTATGAAATTAAAAGATAGCTCACAATAATTAGCAGTGAAAATCTGTAAGAGGACAAGGAATATTACTCATAAAAGGACCAAATGTTGAATACATCAATAATTAAAATTTTCAAAAATATGTTTTTAATTTTAAAGTTTGTATTTTCTGTTCCTGATATAGTGTGAAATGAAACCTTAAAATTGGTTTTAAATGTGTGTGTATTTATATCTATATGTAATTACAAGTATCTAAAAGTTGAGCATATAAAATAAATAAATTTTATAGGGTATCTCTAAAATATATAATAATAAAACAGAGCTGAGGGGAAAACAAAAGGTTTGGTTTTAAATATAAACCATTATCAATCAAAATGTGATTTGGTGATAGTGAAGCAGCGAGCTTCTATTTTGCTAATCATCTGAGAAGAAAGTAAACCAGTAGTGCAATACTGGCTGAGATGAGAACGACAGGACCAGCGGTGAGACTTGGTCTTCTTGGCAAAAGTCAGTATGAGTTTATCAACATAACACAGCCAAAGGATGGAGTCTCTGAAACCAGTGTCAAACAGACTGGTGCATTGCCATTTATTGACAATTGATAAGGAAGCCCCTAGCCCATTGTGGACAGTGCTACCCACCCACAAGTAGGTGGTCCTGGCTACTGTAAGACAAACGAGCAGGTGCCAGGGAGAACAAGCCGGTAAACAGTGTTCCTCCATGAATCCTGCCTTGACTTCCCTAAATGATGGGTCGTGACCTGGAAGTATAAACTGAAATAAACCCCCTTCTGCCAAGTTGCTTTGGGTCATGGTGTTTATCACATCAACAGAAAGCAAACTAGAACATTATCTTATTAAGCCCTACTTCCTCCATATCCCAAAAATAAGAAAGAAAAAATAAACACTTCAAATATCAAAGATTAGATACTTTCCCTGACACATGTTTTGGTTTCCAAAAAGATTATACATACAATTATGAAAGTTTAAAGCCTGAGCTTTAAACACCTTGGTGAAAAATGATGACTAGTAAATCAAGCTAACCATACTAAATCATGTTTCTTTAAACTATTTTCTCCTGTATTCCTATAGTGTAGATTTATTAATTATCTTAGTTTTATTTTTCTTAAGATTTCAAGATACCATGAAGTTAATTATAATTTGATCTCTTGCTCATTGTATATATGTTTCCTTGCAAAAGAAATTACTTGGTAAAGTCTACAGCATCTGAAATTTCTATGAAACAACAAAGGCCACATAATTTAACAAAGAAATCACTAGACCATTATTTAATGGGGGACTATATTAAGAGCCAGATAAATCAATATTTAACAAATACTAATTTAAGATACAGCACAAAATGTTTAACCATCAAATACCTTGCATTTCACAGGAAATGCAGCAAAACCCTATGCCTGGTTAGATCCTTTGGTTCCTATTTCTATAGTGCCCTACACTGCGCTCACAGCTTGGTGCCAGTGTCCTCACGATGGCATCTGGATGAGGCTCCCATCTTGGCAGTGTCCCAGCTGGGCCCACTTATGCCTGAACCTATGCTGCCCTACCTCTCAAGCCCCCAGCTGTTATCTGCCATCTCTGAAAAACTGAAGTAAACTGAGGTCAGAGCAACACAGTAGTTTCTGCTTCCTCCTTTCTAGGGTTTTTTTCCCTTTGAAATAGGAAGCGTTCAATGCTCTCCAACACTACCACACATGAGTTAAGTGAAAACAGTGCCTGGAGGTTTATAAAACAACATTGCACCCCAACACACAAGCAGAACGGTGAGTGTATGAAACACTGTCTGCCCTGCTGTTTGCATGGCCACTATCAATACACAAGTTGTACTCAATCACTCATTTTGTACTTCAGTGACTATATCTACAATGCAAGAGGGGAGAAGTGGCAATTCAAATGCTCTTAAAACACTGAAGGTAACAAAAATGTGATCAGACACTGAGTCCTAAGAGATGTCTAAAAAGACTACCAGAACTAAGACACTCTACAATTAAATATATGTTCATAGCACATGCATGAAGGAGAATTTATAGTAAGAACAAGAGACAGGCCGGGCAGTGGTGGCGCACGCCTTTAATCCCAGCACTTGGGAGGCAGAGGCAGGCAGATTTCTGAGTTCAAGGCCAGCCTGGTCTACAGAGTGAGTTCCAGGACAGCCAGGGCTACACAGAGAAACCCTGTTTCGAAAAAACCAGAAAAAAAAAAAACAAAAACAAAGAAAAAAAAAAAAAAGAACAAGAGAAAGAAGCAAGTAGACATAGATAACAAATTACAATAACAATGGATAACAAGCTCCATTCACAAAAGTAAAGAACACTAATGAGAGACATAAAAGATCTAAAATAACAGAAAGACACATCACACCCATGAGATAATTGAAAAATTCCATACAGTTACATGTGAGATCTCTGCAAACTGTTCTATACAGACAATACAAAAGGGAAAAAAGAAAGAAAAAGACAGGTTTAAACCTGAACATCCGTTGGTCCAAAAGAGCTATGATTAACAGTTCAATGTTGAAACAATTAACTTAAAACTGAAGACAGACTTTAATGGTGAAAACTTAAGAACAGTAAAACTCTCACTTTTAAAATAAATTTTGTGTTCTTAGCTTTAGCAGTGATTTTTATATACAAAGCAAAAAGTACAAACCATAAGAAAAAGAAAATGATAAGTTAGGCTTAACCAAAATTAAGAAATTTTGTTCTTCCAATGACACTGGTGGAAAAAAAAAAAAAGAAATGAAAAGAGAGGGTAAGTTGTGGGCTGAGAAAAATATTTTAAAAATGAAATTACAATTTCAATCGACCCTATATTATAATGTTCAAAAATCAGTAAGAAGACAAACCCACTGCTGAAATTTGGAAAAGTACTTTGATACCTCACCAAGGAGCCCTAGTAACAAGTTCACACATGAAGCATATCAACATTATCAGTCATGAAGGAAACACCAATTAAATTGTAATAAAATAATATGACAGGCGCAGTATTTCAGCTAAAATAAAAACACAACAACACAAAGTGCGGATGGAGAGAGAACCACCTCCAACTCTCGCACTCTGAGAACGAAGAAGCGAGTGCACCATTTCTGTTCTTACACAGGGAGGGGCACCAGTCATCCGTGGTTATGTGAACACAGTTCGTAATCTTCCAAATCTAGAAACAATGAAGCATTTCACAACTCACGATTGTGTACACAGATTGTGGTACACACTGTACCATGGCACACAATTCACAAACTCTTTTTAATGTACACAACAGCATAAAAGTTTCCACATGTATCATGCTGAAGTCATGGTGAAGGTTAAGCAGCCTGTTCAAGATGTCTTTAACATAAACTCCATCAGAAAACAGTGGGAAAGTTGAGAGACATCTCTGGCTACTACCTATAAGATGTCAGCAGGAAGTGCTCATCTGACTACCAAATCTAGGCCCACTCCCAATTTGAGAACCACTGCATTACTAAGAGGTCAGAGGCTGGAGTAGAAGAAGTGGAATGATTGTTCTGTGCATGCACAGCCTGGGAAGACTCAAACGTAAATTATTAAAATGATGATGATGATGATGATGATGACAGTAACAATAATAAAGAATACTGTACACATTACTCAAAGTGGCCTCTGTACTTAAATCAACTTTGAAGGATGATGTCATAACATTATAACAAAATATTTAAATATTTAATTTAAGGTTTGAATAAACTAAAATTTATGAATTCTAAGGAATACAACAGACAAAAGACAAAATAGACTCCATATTCTGACCCAAAGAAATGTGAAGGTAAACATCCCCAGAGGCTCAGATGTCTACTTCCATCCATTAAGATAAACTCAGGGGGGGTGGAGACCTCTACCTGGGCCATCAGGAGTCCATAGCCAACGAGCACCTGAGAAAGCTACCTTCCCAGGAGCTTTGAAAAGCCGTGACTGAGGTTAAGGGGAGCAACATCTCTCACCCATACCCGTCCGGATCCACTGGGATCCAGGGCCTGAGAACCTGAGGACAGGAAACCTCTGAACCTTCCGGTTTCCATCTGTGGGTGGAGACCTCTGCTGGGCCACCAGGGGTTTTTGCCTGGGGACCTAAGCAGGGGCCACAAGGCGCCAGGAGAGAGCCAGTATCCCAGGAGTGCTGACACCCCGTTGAGCACAGGCAAAAACACCACTTCTGTTCAAACTCACTGGATCAAGAGGGACACTTGCAGAGCCATCAGGGCATAGGAACCAAGGGACAGCTGGGGACAAGATCCTTCTGATTTCTTTCTGCACCCCAGAGCGGACCCTGTGCCACAGCTCTCCAAACCCAAACACCTCTCAGAGTGAACTGGTCTTCAACGAGTATTGACACAGAGGCCTGCAGGAGGGGCAAGCCACAACCAGAGTAAGATCAGCTAACATCAGAGTTAACAAGATGGCAAAAGACAAGGGTAAGAACATAAAGAACAGAAACCAAGAATACTCGGCACCATCAGAACCCAGCTCTCCCACCACAGCAAGCCCTGGATACCCCAACACACCAGAAAAGCAAGACTCAGATTTAAAATCATTTCTCATGATGATGATAGAAGACGTGAAGAAAGAAATGAATAACACCGTTAAAGAAATACAAGAGAACAGAGATAAACAACTAGAAGCCTTTCAAGAGGAAATACAAAAATCCATTAAAGAATTACAGGAAAATACAATCAAACAGGCAGAATTTCAAGAAAACACAATCAAACAGACAAAGGAAATGCACAAAACTATCCAGGAGATAAAAATAGAAATAGAAACAATAAAGAAATCACAAAGGGAGACAACCCTGGAGTTAGAAAACCTAGGAAAGAAATCAGAAACCATTGATGGAAGCATCACCAACAGAATACAAGAAATAGAAGAGAATCTCAGGAGCAGAAGATAGAATAGATAACATCGACACAACAGTAAAAGAAAATGCAAAATGCAAAAAGCTTCTAACCCAAAACATCCATGATATCCAGGACACAATGCGAAGACAGAACCTAAGGATAACAGGTATAGAAGAGAGTGAAGATTCCCAACTTAAAGGTCCAGCAAATATCTTCAATAAAATTATAGAGGAAAACTTCCCTAACCTAAAGAAAGAGATGAACATAAATATACAAGAAGCTTACAGAACTCCAAACAGATTGGACCAGAAAAGAAATTCGTCCCGTAACATTGTAGCGAAAACACCAAATACACAAAACAAAGAAAGAATATTAAAAGCAGTAAGGGAAAAAGGTCAAGTAACATATAAAGGCAAACCTGTAAGAATTACACCTGACTTCTCACCAGAGACTATGAAAGCAAGAAGATCCGGGGCAGAACTCATACAGACCCTAAGAGAACACAA
>CM052715.1:66809812-66829812 GCA_028551405.1 Uromys caudimaculatus
TCCCCTCACACTGTGACTGCATCCCCTCACACTGTGACTGCATCCCCTCACACTGACTGAATCCCCTCACACTGACTGCATCCCCTCACACTGTGACTGCATCCCCTCACACTGTGACTGCATCCCCTCACACTGTGACTGCATCCCCTCACACTGACTGCATCCCCTCACACTGTAACTGCATCCCCTCACATTATGACTGCATCCCCTCACACTGTGACTGCATCCCCTCACACTGTGACTGCATCCCCTCACACTTTATCACCACAAAACCAGCATTAATTCAATACCATTTGCTTATGCAATGTTAGCTGTCTTAGTTAGGGTTTTTCTGCTGTGAACTGTCACTATGACCAAGGCAACTCTTTTATAACGACAACATTTAGTTGGGGCTGGCTTACAGGTTCAGAGGTTCAGTCCATTATCATCAAGACAGGAGCATGGCAGCATCCAGGCAAGCATGGTGCAGGAGGAGCTGAGAGTTCTACATCTTCATCTGAAGGCTGCTAGGAGGACTGGTTCCCACATGGTTAGGAGGAGGGTCTCACTGCCCATCCCCCACTTCCTCCAACAAAGCCACACCTCCTAATAGTGCTACTCCCTGGGCCAAGCATTTTCAAACCACCACACTAGCCCTCAAGATTTCAAGTCACAGCTCCTGGCCACTATTCAATACTACCTTACAGGTTTGCACAGCCTTGTCTATACTGAGTTTAGAAATTTCAGGGGTCCAAATCAATCAGAAAACTCCGTGTGTGTGTGTGTGTGTGTGTGTGTGTGTGTGTGTGTGTGTGTGTGTGTGTGTGTGTGTGTGTGGGTATGCGTGTGCGTGTGCGTGTGCGTGTGCGTGTGCGTGTGCGTGTGCGTGTGTGTGTGTGTGTGTGTGTGTACACAATTCTGTCTTATTGCGCAGGGTCACAATATATAAGAACTAGTGAATACGATCAGCCTAAGTTCAATACTGACTAGATAAAAGCATCAATTTTTTCTGTGTCTAGGTTTGCCTTCTGTTGCTGTGAAAAATACCATGACCAAAAGCAACTTGGAGAAAGGGGTTTATTTCAGTTTATAACTTAAGTTTATCAAGAAAAGAAGTCAGGGCATGACCTCTGGGCAAGAAGTGAAGAAGAGCCTATGGGGTGCTGCTGACCTGCTTGCTTCTGGTGACTTGCTCACTTGCACTCTTATTCACCCCAGGACAACTTACCCAGTTGTGAAACCACCCAGTGGGCTGGGCCCTCCTACACCTATCATCAGTTAATAAAATGCCCCACAGACTGGCTGAGGCACTTTTATCCACTGAAGTTCCCTCATCCCTGATGACTTTGCTTGTTTTGTCAAGTTAACAAAATCTAACCAGCAGTCTCTAGCCACAAATGAAACAAAACACAAATTGTGAAGGCAGTATTTACTCAGTAGGGCAGTCATGGGTATGCATACCACAGGAACTGTACTAAACAGTGTTCATAGTTAGTGTTCATAACACATTCAATGTGATATCAGGTATGAAGCAAGTGACACAAAAATACACGCACTCTATTCAGAAGCCAGTGAGCCACCCATCTAACAGAAAGGCCACTTTGAAAGCTATTCAGGCCGGGCAGTAGTGGCACATGCCTTTAATCCCAGCACTTGGGAGGCAGAGGCAGGTGGATTTCTGAGTTCGAGGCCAGGCTGGTCTACAGAGTGAGTTCCAGGACAGCCAGGGCTACACAGAGAAACCCTGTCTCGAAAAACCAAAAAAAAAAAAAAAAAAAAAAAAGCTATTCAGATAGGACTTCAATCACGAGTGCCTTTTAAAAAGGAATCATGGCAGATGTTAGAATTATTTATTACATTCTGACATAAAAGTTCAGACAAAGTGGATTAAAATTCTTAATTTTTGGCTAAGCTTAAGTTTATAGAAGAGCAAATTAAGATCTCTAATGATATATTTAGTCTTTAAGAGGTACAACGAGTGACAAAAACCTTAAAAGTTAATAGTCACTTAATATTTTAGAAACTGTCTTAAAATGCCACATAGCTGAGACAGCAAAAGCCAAAGCTTCCCCTTGTAGTTGTCACATATTTCGTAGAAATGCTTTTTACTTAAATCTCTACTTCCTGAAGGAAATTTGGAGTAGAGACAAAACCAAGCCCCCATCACTAAGGCCAATGAAGTTCCTCCCAAAGGGTTAACTCCACTCCCCTTGAGCTAAAGCACCTGTACAGGCTTGAGAATTCAGACATATAAAACAGCGGCGGTCAGAGACCACTGTTATCTTGTCCTCTGTGAAATCCACTCTCCTCAGACAGTGAAGGGCACTGCTCAGATTCATCTGGTACCAACTTCCTGTTTCCTAAATGCTCGCACCTGCACACTGATGTTCACACGGATGCCTCCCACACAGGGACTTCAGCAGGAGCCACAGCTGTCTGTGACTAATTCTGCTTCCAGTGTGTAGCACACCCTTGCTTTTTCTAGTTAACCAACCATATTGTACTTAGAAGTAAGAAGCTCATTGAATTACCTGATCCAGAAACTTCTAGTAATGTCCAGCTGAGGTTCTGATTTCTCTTTGAAAGTATATGTACATTTTGCATGAAGTTATCCAAAAGAATGAAAAACTGTTAATAAAAGCCATAATTTTAAAAACTGGAGAGGTGCTAGGCTTGGTGGCAGGTCTTTAATCCCAACATTCTGCAGGCAAAAGAAGATCTCTGAGAGTTTGAGGCCAGTCTGATCTAGAAAGGGAATTTCAGCCTAGCCAGGGTTACATAGTAAGACAATATCTCAACCCAACACCCCAAATCCCATGCAAAAAGAAAAGAAAAGAAAAGAGGAAAAACCCTGGAAGTTCAGTGTTAAGGCACTTGCAGAGGATGTGCAAAATCCTGGATTCAATCTCTACTCACCCCCCAAAATAAACACAAGCGCGCACGCACACACACACACCCCTAAGTATCCTAGTATCAGATTCTATGAAACAAGCTTAACTATTTAGTATTTACAGACAGCTTTTTTTTTTAAGATTCATAAATTGCTTCTCCAGAGTGGATGTTATTTCAGTCGTATGAGTCATGTTACTACATTTACCCAGAAAAAGAATACTGTAAGATCTCTTGAGCACATTTTTCCCAGCTAGGAAAAGAAATAGGTAGGTACCTCACTACCTGGCACTGATCTCTTTAATGACCCACAGGACACTGGGTTCCCCAAGTATCAGAATCCTGGAACAGCCTCTACATCCTACAGAAGTATACAAAACAGCTAATGGTGCAGAAAACCATTCTGAGCTCCTCATTCTAAAGCTGTAGCATTTAGAAACAAACAAACAAACAAATGACTTTTATTAACAGACTCTCATTTTTAAAAAACTTATAAAGGTGTTGATTTTCAGGTCTAGTTTCAAGAGCACAGGATACATGAATATGGTAAATACTCTTCAAGAAGGAAAATGAAATTGGTTCCAATAGCACAAGGAAACATAGTAAAACAAAATATGAGCTTGTAAGTATAACTGAGATCTTGCCTTTAAAAGAGAAAAGGTTTTTTTTAACTTGAAAAGGTTTGTAGAACACATCAGAATATTAGTCCTTGAGCTTTTTGTTAAGATCACATGCTACACAGAATTTTAGCTTCTATACAGTTGGCTCACATCTTTAAAATTGTAGGTGTATATTTTCTAAATAATTTAATAGCTCCCTTAAATAATAGGTCAGAGGACACTGATGATGTATGTAAATATTTGGAACTAGGAATTCTAACTAACAATTTCCCTATGTAGGCTGTTATAAAATTTTAAGTAAATAATGTTGAATCCTAGATACAAAGGTGAACACCAAATGCAGAAATATTTAAATTACAGTGAGACAAAGGAAGTGATTTTTTTTTTTTTTAAACGCTCAGAAATTTTTCTACAAAAAGCAAAGCAAGTAAATTCTTTTTAAGGCTCTCTAAAGAAACACAAAATGATCTGACCACGAAAAGCAAGCAGCCTGCAGAAAGCAGAGTACCAGAAACCCCAAGATACCATCGTCCTACTGACCCCCAGAATCCATGACTATGCTACTTCTCAGAGCAACAAGGGCTTCTCAGGTGTCACTAAGGTTTTACAACCTCCTTGGACTTTAAGAGTGGGCACATGTGTCCTTTCCCTTCTTTGGAGTAACAGAGGTAGCCAGCACAGCCCCAACCTGAGAGAGGTCAGAAGCTGTGCTGCGAGACCCACTGGTACCATAACTTGAACACCTGGGAAATCTCAGAAGACCCAACCCTACAACATACTGATTTCAAGTTCAAAGGATCATATTGACGCAGGACCCCCATGACCAAGTTCTCAGCACAAAGGAGATCTATTCACCCCAGAGGGACAAAGGTCAGAGAATAAGAGACAAAGACAAGAGGTAGAGGACAAGGGAGAAGAGGGAAAGGATAAGGGAGAGAGGACAGAGGATTTGTTAAGGGGAAATGGGGAATCAAAGGAGTGCCTCTGGATAAAGAGGAGCCAGGCATGGTCCAGAGTCAAATGGTGGCTTAGAGAGGTAAAAGGGGAAACCCCCATGTTAGGATGAAGTGTTTAATTTTAATTGGGCATGTTAATTAGGTGAACCAAAGGGATCTTTTGATTGCTAGACTTCAATACTTTGATACTTGGAACTTGGCAGTCAGCCTCAGGGGGAGAATATGAGTAAAAAGGGAGCAGACTTGGTGGTGAGCTTTACAAATGTGATCTAACAGTTTGTAGCAAGGCAGAGGGAATGGCCAGAAGGGCCAGGCCTGCCAGAGCCATGCTTGCCGCACTTAGGTCAGCAAGAGTCCCTTCACAAGTCACTGAAAGTAACCTCAGAGTTCTGATAGTCAGGACCAAGAATGACACCCGGAAGTTGCTTTAAGGCCACTAGGCTGTGATGGTGTGCTCAGCAGCAACAGGACAGAGACAATGCTGCCTCCCAGCTTCATAGACAGACAACCTAAAACAATCCACCCTAATACCCAGAACCTTCCAAAACATTTCAATGCCATCCTTTGTTTCTTTCTGTTCAAACTCTTCCAGTGCATACAGGAAAGCCAATGGGAGTCAAACACAACTTCAATGTCTATATGTCTTTATGTTCTATTCCAATAAATCATAGGTTTAATCAAAGTGATCAAAACATTTTTACTTAAGCTCATCTTTCAAGAATATTTTTGCTTGTTTTTATCCATCAAGAAAAAAATATTGACAACAGGCAAGGAGTCAAAGCAATAGAACTGCCCAAATCAGTAAATGAATAAGCATGGTGTACACACAAATAAAACAATAGCCTTAAAAAGAGAAGCTGACATACAGGTAAGTTCTAAAAATATGCCAAGTAAAACACACCAGCCCCAGAGATATCCTATATACAAGAAAACTATTCCAGGCAAATTCACAGAAGCAAAGTAAGTAGAATGGTAACTCATGTTGGAGGGGAGCTTACAGTTTGCTGAGAGTGAAGTTCCAGTTTCTCAAATTGAAGAGCTCAGATGCAAATGACAGCCAAGATGTATCAAAATGAGTACAAAGTTATCTTTTATGTCATGTACATTTTGTCACAATTACATTTTAGGACACAGATACTCACTATGCAGAACAGAGATATAAAAGTTCTATATTCCAGCTCCTGAGAAGTCAGCACTATATCAAGCACACCAGTGATGCCAACTCAAGACTCAGCACCAGGCAGAGCTATGAATGCAGTCTACTGAACAGAATGCAATCTAGCTGCTTCCTGCAGCAGCCATCACTAAAGGAACACTGCAGAGGAGTATGGGCCCTGCATAAGGATCACATATAATCTTGCAGCTAAGATTATTGTAATCTTAACTGAAGACTATAAAAGTAAGACTCCTAAAAGCTTTGTACTTGGAAAATTCTTAATGTCATCCAGCCCAACTGCCAGGAATTGTCTCACAAGTGTTCCCCAACACCTGGTTAGGGGTTAGACCCTGCTGACAGGAGCAATGCAGTTGAGCTTGAGCACTTCTACTGTTACCGTGAGACAGAGTAGGTGCCTCCTGTCAGGCCCACACATACTAGATTACTATACCTGTTGAGGCAGTTTTTGCTGTCGGCTGGTTGGTTGGGTGGTGGTTTTGAGGCAGGATCTCGCCTTGCCTGAAAATCACTATGTACAGGAGGCCTGGAACACACAGAGCCTCCAGAGTGCTGGAATTAAAGGTGTACACCACCGACACAACACAGCCTTGAAATTTACTCCTTTCTATGCTCTTAAGGAGTTAAAAATTCTACACTACTCAAGCAGTCTAAAAGAATACAGGCAGTAGCATGTTCAGTTTAGTTCAGCACTTCTTGGCAAGAATGCCAACAACATGGGCAAAGAGCAGGGAACCCAGGAAAACTGGGCCTACCTTCACCTGGGCTTCCATTCAATAGGACAGCGCCTAAGTAAATCAGTATGATGAATTAACCACACAACTGGACTCTTAGCTTGGACTTCCCCCAAACCAAACCTTAACTATGTGTTTGGGAATGTCAGCATCTGAGAATAAAAGAATCAGGAACAAATCAAGGAGCTGCATGTGTTTGAGAATGTCAGCATCTGAGAATAAAAAGAATCAGGAACAAATCAAGGAGCTGCTCTATCCACAGGGACAGTCTCAAATGCAGGAGGGTAGCGCAGGGGGAGGGAAGGGGAGAAGGAACAGCATCCAGCTTCAGTGCATCAAGCCCTCCCCTCCTGTTCAAAGAAGATCTCAGGAAACATGGCCTCTGAGAAGCTTTGCCTACTCACCCTAAGCTGGCCAGTGCTCATAAGAAGCACTGTCACAAACATCAGGCTGTAGCATCTACACAAGCACAAGAGGCTCCTGAGGTGAAATATCTGTTTCCAGAGCCTAAAGGTTAGATAACTGTGCAAAAAGATACTAACAACTTAAAGAGAGTTCAGGAGATGAAAAGAGACAACCAACAGTGAGTGACTATAATAGGGCTCTTCTTCACAAGGGGAAGTCCATTGTAGGCCTGTGGAGGTGACAAATCCTACTGAAAGCCACAAGAAGATAAGAATCAGGGGCATCTGAATGTAGCATACATGAGAACAAAGACCAGGCTCTGTGTATATGTGAACTCTGTGTGTAGACACGCCTAAATGTATTCTCACGCACATGCTTATGTGTTGAGGGTGCGTGTGCGTGTGCGTGTGTATGTGTGTGTATCCAAACACATGTATATGTGTGTCTTAAGAGTCTGGAGGACAATTTCAGGTGTCATCTGCAGAAGGCTGTCTACCTTCTTTAAGACACAGAGTGTCTCTGGCCTGAAGCTCAACAATTAGGCTACACTGACCACAGGAATCTGTCTCCATTTCTCAAGTACTGGAATTACACACATACTACCATAAAGTTCAGGTCTTCGTGTTTTGAGGGAAAGCATTTCACTGACTGAGCCTTCCCTCAGCCACCCCAACCACCTTTACCACTTTCTGCTAATGTTATGCTCAGAACAGCACTTTGATCTAAAAATCAATCAATAAAGGACACAATAGGACAGTGTGCCCACCCCCAACAAAACCTCCAGAGTGCCATGTAACTCAAAAAGCACACCAAGAAGCAAGTTTGGAAGGGCTTTTGTTCTCCAAAACACTAAACCCAGATGACACTCATGGATTCTTCATTATTTTTCCTGGGAGACTTCTTAGGCCAGTGGCAAGGCTTAGAGCTATATGCGTTTGCTCTTCTGATTTCTAACGCTATCTCAAAAAATAAATACTCTAATATATGAAGACATATATAGTTAAACTAAGAAATATTAACACATTCCAAGTCAGAGTGGCTACAAGAAAGATGAAGAGATAAGTCTAAGGGGAGTACAAGGGAAGTAAATATCCCACTTGTAAACAGATACTGGATAACATGTTAACTTGTTACTTCTCCCAAGCTAAACGTGAATATAATATGTATAACTACAATATATGTGTATGTGTGTATGCTTATATACATATCACAATAAAAAATAGAATACCATATTAGCTAAATGGCAAAGAAAGAAAATAAAACTACAACTTGCTTTCTTATACTGTTTCTTGTCTTCTGGTAACTAAAAATCTGGACAGAATGACTGTCCAAAGCGTAATATCTATCAAAATCACTTCCACTCTAAGCTCTGGTCAGTGAACTAGAACTCAAATATACCAAAAGAAATGTTCTGGTTAGCTCTTTGCAAGAACAAGATGGCCTCTTCCCTGCTGCCATGTACTCATGCATGACACGCAGCTACAAATGTACCCACCCAGTGGTTACTTGATGGGACCTGAACCTAGGCCTGCTACTAGGACAGTGAAGAGGAAGAACGTTCCCTGTATCTCTGAGGCAAAGATGCTACAAGTCAACTATGGACCAACTATGGACTTCTTTTGTACAAGTAAAAATAAAAATATCATATTAAAGCTATGATACACAGTTTTTCTGTCCTATGCAACCAAACTAATCCAGAGTAAAAAAATGACCAAATGTGCAACAAAACTTATTTGCTCTTCACTATCTGTATAACAAAGTGCTCTATAATTCTATGTAGTTTTATTCCTAGTAATACCTCCGTATTTCAGAAGAGAATACTAACACTATACCAGGAAAAAAAAAAAAAAAAAAAAAGTGCCTAAGACCCTGTAACTGCATGAAAACTGGAAAACCTGGATTTCAAAGTGAGCTCAAAGAGCCCAGATTCCTAGGTCTTTCCACATTACTTTTAGACTGTACACATACGCTGCAAGATACTAACAAAAAGATTTTGATGCTCAAGGGCCTAGAAGTCAATAAATGCTAAAAATAAAAAATACACCGAAGTCTAGAGGGTAGTAAAAAAAGAACGACTACTGATACTAAGTTTGTCAGGGTGTTTCACTATGTGTGTGGCACGTGTGTGTGTTCACGTGGGAAGCAGAGGCCCTCCTCAATCACACCCCACCTGGTTTTTGAGACAGAGTCTCTCACTAAGCCTCGTGTGCTACTTCTGCACAGTGGCTGGACTACGATATAACCTCAAGGGTCATTCTGTCTCTACTTCCACAGCACTGGGATGACAGATATGCTATGCTCGCATTCCACATGGATGCTGGGGATACAAACTTGCTTACTAGGCAGGCACTTTACAGACTGAATCATCTCCCAGCCCTTATTTAGTCAATAATTTAAAATAAGATTGCTTTTTAAAAAAAACACAGCTACTAGATTTAAAAATACTTCAGATGCAACGTGATTTCAGTGTGAGAGAGTTGTCCTTTCCTTCAAGAAGCTGTGGAGATAAGTGATACCTGCTGTTTGTTAAATGTCATCTATCACACACATGCAGGGAGTAACCTGACACAGGCTCCCAATGTGACTTCTGACATGGCACAGATCTGTGCAGTTCCAAAGCACAGACAGAGTTGCACCAGGCCAATTAGTTCTTAGCACTTACGAATATACTATAACCTGGCCAGTATAATTCTTCCAGTCAGATACTGTGAGACACAGCACTACTACTGATAAACAGACCTGCTCCACTGAACTGCCACACCTGCATCTCTGCTTTCCCACCCTGGCCATAGTTTGGTCCTCTCTCCTATTTATGTTTAGAGGGTGCCTTCTTCTGGACTTTAATAGGCTCTTAAAGACCCAAGGATAAAACAGTGAGGTGGTTCTCCTCTGCCTCAACTTCAAATCTTCCCTAGAATCCCTCAGTCTACTTGTCATTTCCTCTTATAGACCCTAGCCAGTTACAGCTCTTACCACAGTCTAATAACTGCCAGAGTTATTCTAGATGTTATGTGCAAAACACAGTAGATCTGTAGAGGTGCTAAAATACTTTCTTTCCTGAGCATTCCATTTTAGTTCTCTCTCGCTGAGACCCAGCTCATCTTCACCTGGTACTGCATGGGGCCAGGGCACGCCATTCCTAAATAGATTTTTTTTTTTTTTTTAACTTAAATATAGGGCTTCATATCAACTCTTTTCTTTACTTTGAAAAAAATTATAATTTTAAATCATGATGGCCACCTACTCCATGATCTGTTCCTCCCAAGTTTCTTTCACCAAAATTCCAATAAACTTGGCTTTTTTCTTTATTTTAGATGCTGAGCAGGGGAGGGGTAAGGGAACAGGAGAATCATCTACTAAAAAAAGCAATGTAAATTTAGGGAATTCTCAAAGCTAAGTATTACTTGTGGTACCTATCTCATGCCAAGCATTTAAAAGTAAATTATCCAAGCACAATACTTTTAACAAAACAAGTCCCCTCATTTATTTTATCTGAATTAAAATGGAACTTTAAAAAAAAAAAAAAAGAGGTCAAAATAGATGCTTTAATAGCCATAGGTGACAGCAATTCTCTCTCTGAGAGAATACAAGTTTCCAGTATCAGCGTCTCACAGTCATATGTGCAGAGCTCCCAGCTGCCTTACACAAACAACACAAGAATGTAGACGTTACAGAAATACAGTTGCAATTCACCTGGCAGTTTGATGCAGCATACTCACACATGACAACACATTGATTTTACTTCTACCTCCATGCAGACATCTATGTAAAGAAATCCATTAGGCAGACAGTTCTCATCTCTATTGACTGACAGAGTGACAATTGAATACTTTTCACCTTCCAGCGTGACTGACAGTTAGACACTTAAACAAGCCTTCAAGTTGCAATAATAGTATGAAACACTTTCAATTACTTGAATCAAACAAATCCATGATCCTACCGGCTGAATGCATTTTTCTGTCTGCTGCCATGCCTGGCTTGGTTTACACTATTATTGGGATAATTTTGTTCCTCTTACAAGAATGTTTTGCTCAAAGAATAAACTCATTTTATAAATGATGATATATTTTTAAAATGTTAGGGGTTTCTATAAACACTTAAAATGTGGATAGATAAATATACAGCCTAAGCAAAATCTACTTATTTCCTTGTGCTTATAACCCTTTCAAAACCTACTCCTGTATTCTGCAAGCATTTTAGCAAACAGTCAGCTCTTACACTGCAATGTACCTTCCACATGAAGATTTCATGAATGTAAGTGGAGGCATAATCATAAGCTAATTAAAATACCAAAATACTTATATTTATAACTAAAGTCCTTGTTTTAAAGACTTCATCACTGTACTAGAAAGCTAAAATAAATTTAACTCTGTAAAGCATTTTCTCAATTGCAACCTAAATATGTATTCTCATTACAAACAATGACAAAGACCATGAGAATCTTGAAGTAGATATAAAAACTTTGAAAGAAATCAGTGTATAAATAAGAGCCACACACTGACTAAAACCTACAAAGACAGCAACAACTAACAGACATGTTTTGCTTCCTCCCAGTTCCTTATTCTGGGGAAATTCCCATCTTTGTGATTAAAGCACAGATACTGCAAACATGCACACAGGCAGGAGCGCTCCACACTCTTGTGCACTGCCAAAGAAAAAGAGCCCAGCCCACAAACCTCCTCACGAACCTGTGCCCATAGGGAGGAACACTACACTACTAAATTAAGCAGTCAGAAGAACAAACTGGCCAAGGCATCGTTAAGACCTAAAACAGGGATGTCTTTCCACACATTTTTCCTGAATACTTGCCGTGAAAACAACGGCAGAGCGCTCACCAGCTTTGGGTAGTTAGTTAAATTTTCTCAAAATCATTCTGTTCATGCTATGAAATGGAGGCAGGTAGCAAATGAAAATACCTTCAATCTTACAAATTTGTTCCAAGTTTTCCTGAAAATTATGCTTTTGAGAAACATGGATAACTTACAAATGGAGAACACTTAAAATGTAAACAGCTACAGTTAAATATTAAGAATTACATGTCTCCATATAATCATAGTTGACATTTCTGTTCTAATACAAAAACCAATGACTGGTCTTTTTAAATGATAGGTTTAGGACAAAACATAAAAAAGAATATGTACAGTTTTATTGGTCATTATATTAAGTACAGCAGTTCTGATTCCTGTATTAGAAATGCCTTGGCCTTTCTGCCTAAAGTCAGGCTACTAAGCTTAGAGCCTTTTACAAGTCAATACTATTTGAAGGTGCCAATACAGAATTTACCGTGTGCACAACATAAAATGACTGTGTGAAAAGACTGGCTGTTGCAGGTTACACAACCAATTGATTTTCTGAAAAGGACTGCAGCCCGTATTTAACCTAACAGTGTAACCCTGCTGTACGACATGGAAAAGGGCCATGCATATTGATTTCTTTATTACAATTCTGCTTGTGATCAGTAAACACCCAGAAAGCATCGGACTCAAAAGAAAATCACTCTGTACAAATTCCCTTTAGGTCAACACTAGATTTTCATGGGACTTCTATGGAGTGTGCCTGTGATGGACAACAGTACCAAGCTCCTGAGCTTTACGCTGCCTTTCTTAGGTCTCTCAAAGAAAAACACAGTCTTTGTAAATCTATACTAGTTACTGTATCCATTATTATATTAATTATAAAAAAATAACATTTTAAATAGATCATTTTAATGTTCCAAATTCAAGGAGGCTTAAAAAACAGTCACCACCCAGTCGATCGGGCCTCTTTATGACTGTATCAGTGTGCTTGTAACCACCCCTAGCAACTCTGAGAGGTCACTGCTTGCTGCTGCTGAAATCACAAGTGCAGGCTTACATGCCGTGTGTACATCTCCACAATGATAAACTCAAAACATAACAGTAACAGAACATGAATATTATATTGCTTTCTTTGAGGACAATTAAACTTCTAAGTCTGTTAATGTAGAGTTTCTAGAATCGATGTAAGCAATTAAAAAAAAACAGAACAGCAGCGACAGAAATGCTCTGTGAGGCATGATTACGCTAAGGTCACTAGGTATTATTTGGAGTCAGTTTAGTTTATCACATTACCACATGACAGGACGTGAGGCAAAAATTATAAATTCCTTCCCTAAATCTGTCCTTCTCTGATCTAGATGGATGAAGAATAATTAACTCTTAATTATTCAGATGACTTCAAGGCAGTTTTAGGATTCAGTAAGATTGCAGTCGTTTTAACCAAGGGAAGCAGTCTCCCATCATTTATCAAATCTTACGACTTGACCAATGATGAATAAAGAACCCATGTTTACCCACAGCCCTAACTGCTACCTTAGAGGTTGTTAAGCAACAAATTTCTTTAAACTCTACCATATGCAAATCATCAGATGCAATTTGCATTTTAAAGTATTTAACTCTACATATTTATTGGATTTTGAGGCCATGCTGATCATTGATTTATGTGCTTCTGGCAATCATATTTCCATATTTGTATGATTTTGATGACAGTAATAATTCAAATATGCAGAAAGTTGTTCTTTGAACAATATCTTTAATTACCTCCTCAAAGCATCATTGTTTTGCCTGCTGTCCTGACAAAAGGGGTTTGAAATAAGAAATGGCATAGTAATCCGTATACACAAAAATACATCTGTCCTGCTCTGTGTGCTCCTGATCCACAGGATTGGCTTCTCACATCTGCCAACCCTTACCCATAAAAGGCCGCCAAGCTCAAAACACTTGTACCTAAACACGTTTATTAATAGTGACATACTTTCACGACAAATTCAATCACAGTTCACAACATTTCTGCTCAAAATGCAAACCCTGCTTCATTTACTTTGCCGCCAATTCAAAAAGTTTTCACAGTGTCTTCTCACTGACGTCAGCACAGATTATGCACTTGCTTTTGAATGCCATCAAGGACTATCATCATGAAAGAGTCACAAAGCAAGCCACGAACCATCACTCCTGTGACCACTGTCAGGGTCATCTTAAGATGAATCGACTGTGCTATAATTTTTTACAATAAATATTTAGGCACTCACAATTATGGCTATGAATTTTAACTAAGCAAAATAGAAACAATTACAAAATAAAATATAAACATAACTTTCACTCATAATTTCTATCAATTCCAGAAATTAATATTTTACACAAGTTTATTTATAACTACTATTCTATAAGATTTATAAGTATTTTCAAATATCAAAATGAGATTATCAAATAAAAGAATTTTTAAGGATAAAATGAAAATCATTAAAATCTCATCTTTAAAAAATAAAAATACAATGTACAATGATACATTGACATACTGGAAAATCAGAAAACAGAGCCAAAGCACACCAGTAGCAAGCTCTAATTGCATCTGTTTCAAATTGCACTTTCTAAATCTCAAAAAAATGAAAACTGAAGGGGAGATAGTAACATGCCCTCAAGATCTCCCAAGCAGATACATGAAAGGATTAAAAGTCTGCTGAATTTATAATATACTTTACTCATTTTGAAGAACAGAAGCACATATGATTTAAACATCTATATAATTTTATAATAATAATTGTTCTTTAGAGAAAGCTAAAATATTTGTTTATGGATGCTTCAGCCAAATTTGATCACTATCATAAATGAATAAACATTTCTCTGTTAGTGATAACACTCCAGCACATAACCATGTAATAACCATAAGTCAGCCCCTCTCAATATATTTTAATTGGGAAGATACATGTTAGAGATATTCATAACCTCAGAGCTGTTCTAATTAAAACACAAGTAGGTTGAAATAGATTTTACAGTTATTTTTACACACATCATTTTGGTAATCATATGGAGCATTTTCCTTTACAGTATTTTAAATTTGATTCAATATCTATCTAAACAGTAACACTGTATCTGAGAGGCAATTACTCATCAAAACTGTATGATATTGCCATCATTTCAGTGTGTAAATAGCAGTTAGGAAACCATCGCACATTTTCTAGGCAAATTTTTAAAACTAAAAATAAATTGCTGTTGATATTGCAATGATGTGAAGCCACAGTGTGAAAGATATAGCTGTAATATTTTAGATTTCACACAAAGAGGAGTAAGAAATAAAGGGAAAGGAAGGAAGGAAAGGGAAAGGAAGAGAAAGCAGAAGAGGAAAAGGGGGAAGGAAGGATAGGAGGGAGGGAGGAAGGGAGGGAGGCAGGCAGACAACAGAGAAAGGGAAAGAAAAGAGATCTAAAGGCAAAGGGGAGGAGGAAGGAACTGGGGGAGGAATTCTAGGGACACTCCTTGACTCCCCCTAGTGGTCAACAAGAAACAGCACAGCAGGATCCCCTGGTCGCTGGACAATATTTTTGGAAGGCTGCCACAGTGGTGTGAGAAGTGATTCAGACAAAGCCCAGAAAAGGAAGCCAGTAACCAGCAGAGGTGCAAGAAGACGGTTCGAAGCCAGTTGGTGGTCTCTCAGCTCTGCATGTACAGCTGTGCATGCACCACAGTAAAGACCAACGAGGCAGGAAAGTCCATACATTAATACTTGTACAAGACATCACAGCTAAGGGAGACTAATAACTAGCGGTTAAGCAACAAGGTTATCATAGTCAAATTTCCTGCTTGTGGCACTTCCCTCATTCCCTGCACAATAATGTGAGAAACTCAATACAAATTGCATAGAAATATATCTGTATCAGACAACTGATGCTAAAAAAACAAAAAACTAACACACACACCAGAAAAGTCAACAGTAAAACAAACCCAACTTCAAATCTAAACTCCAGGGAAAGCTCTGGTGTGGATTACATATGTCCTATAAAATTTTCTCCTGCTCTAATCTTTTTCATATAATTACATACAAAAAAGTTTGACCTCAATTTTGTGGCTTTCACAAGCCTCATTAGATCAAGAATAGCTACTTTCCATTGCAAATATCAACAACTCAGGAAACAGAAAGTCTACACAAACTTTTTTTTAAAGACTAGTTAAAACCTAGGCTAAAATTTCTGTGTAGCACACAAACTACATCTGAAGCAAGACTATCATTGCAATCAAACTTCAAAATAATAAAAAGAAATGTTCAAAGCAGCAATGGCTTCAATTAATAAAATTTAAAGTGTTAAGTTAAACGTTAAATACCCTAAATGACAAGACATTGCCTCAGACTAGGTAACTATAAAAGTATAAAAAGTATAGTCCTATATCTAGTTATATAAATATCTAAGTGTAGAAATTTATAAAAATATAGATATATAAGATAGATAAAAGGATAGATTAGATAGATAGATAGATAGATAGATAGATAGATAGATAGATAGATAGATAGATTAGGTAGGTAGGTAGGTAGGTAGGTAGGTAGGTAGGTAGGTAGGTAGGTAGGTAGATTAGATAGGTAGGTAGGTAGGTAGGTAGGTAGATTAGATTAGATTAGATAGATAGATAGATAGATAGATAGATAGATAGATAGATAGATAGATAGATAGAATATCTACTAGATTGTCTAGCAAATGAGCCCAGCATCACTCGAGCAGCTTCCTCACCTGACCACTTTTGTTAGCCAGTTCTCTCTGTCCCTTGCTGTGGTCATTAGGGTGCTAAGAGGACTCATTACTGCCTATCTCTACCCTCTTCCTTAATTGCCCTCCAGGCACCCTCCCTGTTAATCACTGAAATGCTCTCAGCTCAGCCAGGTGCTCCCTAGGGCATCTCATATATCTCCAGGTTTGGAATCAAAGTATGCAATCAGGATAGGATGTCCAAGTTCATGATGCCAGAGGGGACAGAACTAATATTGTTTGCATTATTAAAATCTGTGTCCTTGATCCTTTCGTAAACTTAAATTGCATGGTCTCAGGGTAGGGTCAAATATCCTTTGTCTTTACGGCTGTCCACTAGTGAGACTTATTCTTGTATGTATAAATGGAAACACACCTATGAACAGTACCATACATCCCCAAATTAACTAGATGCCAAAAAAGCCCTTACATTACTATAAAATCTGAATCTCAAAAAAATTAGTTTTATGCAAAGTAACCTAAATGAAGAAGTAGACTTTAACTCTTTGATTCAAAAGGCCCTTCTGAATATTCCAACTATCCCTCCACAAACATGTAAATGAAATTGCTAGTAATTAGTTACAATTGTGGTCCATTTCTAAATCTATTTGAATTATTTGATAAATATATATACCAGCAATAAAACATGCAAAAGAAATTCACTGTTTTCAAGGAAAATGCAAAATGCATATAGAAACTCTAAATGTTAACAGTCAAATTCTAAAGCCTCAAATGGTTTTCAGTTTGTACAGCAGTAAAGTACTATTAACAGTAACATAAGCAACTGCTCGCAGCCATGGAGGCTGGCAGCTGACTGAAAAGGAGTCTTACAGCACCACACAAAGCTGGCATTCCCATTTTAAAATAAACCATAATGCTACATCTTGAACTACTTGATTCACGCAATACCTGCAAGACATAAACAACCATTTACTTTTTACATGTATGAACGCATGCAGGCACACATGAAGATACATGCATAGCTTAAAGAAATACAGGTACTCATTAAAAGACACGTTCTATACTAATAGAGATTTACATCTGCTCTCTGACAAAAATGTTTTTGCACTTAAAACACAGAGACACAATAAATTCAAGATTAATTACTCAGATATCTACAATAGTATTTATGGATGAGAAAGAAAAGTCAATGTAATAATTATCATCCTGATGCTCTCTATGCACAAACTATTTTTATAATATAGTTGACAGGAAACTGTCTGACTGCAAAGCAGATATTAAATAATTCAGAACCTAGTAAATAGGTTTTTTTTTTAAAAAAAATAATAAATTTGTATTTCTATTATTTTAGTTCCTAAAATATTCAGGTACAAATCCAGATTACTATTGATAATATAAACATCTAAAAATAAAATGATAAATGTAAGTATATGCTTTTATTCAGCATATATGTAGGAAGCACATACTTAGCCAATGCCAAAAAACTTAACCAGTAAGTAATAAAAGATTCACAGTGCTTCAACTTAAGAATGAAACAAAATAAACCAACTGAAAATAATGTATAAAATTTTAAGGAATTATAACTTTTTTTATAAAATTCAATGAATATTCTTAACATAAACCTCTAAAAAGTAACTGAGCATGAGGCAGAGTAAGTAATACCACTATTAAACATTAGTCAAAGAGGGGAAAGTAAAAATTCCACCTTTTAGTCATTTTTAAAAGTTATCCATTAAAAAATAGCAATGCTAGATGATAAAGCAAATGAGGTTTAAAAAAATGCATAGGTTACTCATTTCTACTAATTCATCTTCCATCCTGAATCAGTTATTGTAAAAAAAAAAAAAAAAAGCTATTATAAGTTCAATTTAGTAGTGAACTGTAGCCATCTACTGGAAATGAATGGTTAAAGCAAATGTTAACATCACATTTCTAAGAAACCAGCATTCTTTGTGCTTAATATAGTGGACCAGAAAAATGAACAATCCGTAGGTGACATAAAAGTTATTACATCCGCTTTACAATCTCAAACGCACAAAGGTACACAATTTAGTTCTTTCTTTTTTTTTTTTTTTTTTTTTAAGAAAAGAGCCTCACCATGTAGCCTGGGCTGCCTTTTAATTTGCAGTCTTCCACCTCAGCCTGCAGGGTGCTGAGGTCACAGATCCTGCTATCATTTCAGCTGAACTGTCACTGGCAGTGTCATTATTGATTCAGAACTTTCCATCATTAAAAGACTTTCTTAGCCATTTTATTTTTCCTTATATTCTTTGTAGGTCACAAATTTCAAAATGATTACTAAAAGTTTTAATTATCCAAATTATCCAAAAAGCACTTGTAGTTACCAAATTACAAACTAGTTTGCAAGTATAGTTTTGTGTCATTTTACTTTGCCAGACACTCAGAAGAAGCTTTTCAGAAATGAAGCCCCAAGTTTTAATGGAAAAAGTATAGTCAGAACATTTCCTTTATTTTTCTATTAGGAAACCTACTTAAAATGAACAGTTTGGTTTAAATGCCAGAGATAAGTAGCGCTGTTCTCGTTTGGAGACACTGCATAAGCTATGTACTGGAAAACCATCAGAGTACTCTTGTTTGGCAAGACGTCAAAATGTTATCATGTATTTTATACTTCCTCAAATACCTCTTCAATACAAAAGATCAAATAACCAAGTATGTCTACACAATTTTTTCAGGTATAAATGATCAACATCAGAATTGTACATATGTGTGTATCAGAACAAAAATGAACGCTGCAACGCAATGATATAGTTTCACTTACTGATAATGAAGAACTAACAAGTATTAATACTTAAAATTCAGCAACAGAAAAATGGTTAAAATTACAACAGATATCAATTTAATCCAAAAGTCTTATTATAAGTGTATTAGTGTATTCACTATAAAAGACAAAGCCAATAGCATAATTCTTATTTATTCAAGGTATATCAGTCCTTTTAATTCCTTCAACTATAATACAACATTTAATAAGTTATCCTAAAGATATACTAAGTATTCACCATATAACTCTGATAATACACTAACACTTTAAATATTAAACCAATTTATGAACAATTTGAGCACAAACTTTTTACAAACATCAAACTGCAATATTGCTAATTTTTAAGACATTGCTAAAACTGAAATGAATCATTGCTAAACAAAATACAATGAAGAAACTCCTTTTCTTCTAAAACAACTTCTGTCAATACTAAATTTAAGTCCAAAGCAGCTCAGAGCTCATGACAACTAACACTGCGCAATGCCTCTGAAAGTGCACTAATATTCTCGTAACCAAAGCTGGTTATTTTCCAGATGTCTAAGTGCAGGTTACTGTAAGCAGCCTCAGTAGGAAAACAGCAGCTTTACTAGCTACAGCATTCTTCTAACTCCAGAGAAAACTGAGAACACAGCTCCTAAACAACTTTTAAAGTGACTCCCCCTGGGAGCCTAAAACTACAACAACAGAATCTCCACCAATCAACCAGAAAATGTCTAAGAAATCACAAAATTTCAAAGTAACCAGCTGGTCAGACTGAAAAGTCACCCATCCAGAACACCGCGCTAGCAAGCTCCTCACCACAGTAACCACAAACGCCTCACTTGGCTTAACCTGATCCTCAGAATTGGCACACCCCTCACACCAAGGTCAGTGAATTCTACAGATGTATGACACAGCAGAAAGCATGGGTGGACTGTAATCGTGCAGTACATCCAAGCGTCTTCCAACCACTCTGCTCCATGGCTGATGGT
>CM052715.1:66834812-66911689 GCA_028551405.1 Uromys caudimaculatus
GCCGGAACTGAGTTTTCCCTATTTGAGGAAGATGTTGTCTTCAAGCTAAACCCCAGCAAGCACTGGTAAACGCTAGTGTTCAGCAGACAGCTCTGCAGTCTGCCCCTCCCCACAGCCACACACAGGAGGACTTTCTGCAGAGTCCTGACGAAGCCGTGTAACTCACTCACCCCCACCTTTGCTCTCTTATGGTCTTCAGCTGACTATTTTTAAAACATGCACATGTCTTCTGACTACACCTCAGCCAACTGTGCAGAGCCAGGTCTGTAGGAAGACTACTTTATCTTCCTCAACCTGAATGGAGGTTCCCATTCAACCTGGTTCCCCATGAGTGGCTCTTGAACCATAACCTGTTTACCCCTCAGGTCTCTGCCCTCCAAGGGGCTGTGTGCACAAGGCTAATACACAATTCTGTCATCATGCCTGCACAAAGAAATTCCGAGGAATCTACCAAATAAGAGAAGAATGAAGAAGAATCAGCTGATAGCAAAGCGACCCTTCAATTTACATTTCCAACACTTGTGCTCAAGCAGTTCCTGGGCAAATCAGGAAGACTTGCTGAGTAAAGACTTTAGGAAACAGAGACGAGATTAACAAGAGGAAGTGCATTTAAGGAAAAGCAGTCACAGAACAGGTGACAAAAGGCTGTGTGATGGGGGGGGGGGGCACTTAAAAACCTCCACCCCAGTATGAGTTTTAATCCCCAGGAGCCAAAAATAGAGACTCAGGACACTGGGGCATGACTATTTCACTGGGGGAAAAAAACAGAAGCTGATATTTTCAACTACAACCAATATGTAAAAACGCTTATTTTCTCTCTATTTTGTTGTATAGGTTAACCACACTTGGTGGCCTTGGAGTAAGTCCATGAACCTCCCTACCATGGAAAAGACAAACACCATGGGATCATGCAGAAGGAAAGGTGTGTTGGTGGCAGTGAAGCTCTCCACCACATGAGGAGACACTGGGAGGAACTTCCTTCTCTTTCTACATCAGTGTCTTTCTTACCCAAGTCTCTCCTGAAGTGCCAACATTTCAGTGGAAAATAAGGAAGAGTTCTAGGATAATGTTGGTTATTTGAATATTATAATCAAAATATTGCTTAGGTTTTCAAACCATAGAGTTGCATATAAAATAACGTAGAAAATACCAATAATTTGAAAGGTATTTAAAGGGTTTTACCACCAGAAGGGTAAATGATTCAGTTTGCGTTAAGTGATAGAGTTAACAGATTAGAGGATCTGTTTTTAAATTTAAAAATAGAGGCAAAAGCAGATCAAACTAAAAGCAGTAAAAGATTATGTAGAAAATATAAACAATGCATCTTTCTAATGACTATGTTACTGCTAAGTTAAATTTTTTTTCCCAGAAATGAGAGGTGCTATAGTTTACACTGACACAGACGCAATGCACTGCTACAGCGCAAACCAACTTCTGTTTCCAACTAGAACAACCAGCTGAAGCAAATACTTATTTTATTTGGATACATCTGTAGATATGATGGGTGTAATTAATTGTTCAGTTCAAAATACAATTCTGTGGTACTTCTAATGATTTAGGTATACAGAGCTTTAGTTCTCAGAGGAGACTAAAAATAGTGGTTTTAATTTATTCCTGCTGCCTACAATTACCCACAACCATGTATTTTTAAATATTTCCAGCCTATAAAAATTACTAATTTTTGCCACTTGTGTTTATCTGCATTTAGACTTTGATTTGGATAAATTAAGCTCTCAAGTGTTCCTTGCTTTATGAAACTCTGCATGTTGTACACTTCAACACAAATAAATGACTTGTACCATTAGAGGTTTAAATAATGTAATGTATTTCATGCTCAGCCTGAAGCTGGATTCCAATGAAGTTGCTAATGCACGTAATGATTAAGTGTAACTCAAATACTAACTGTGTTGTTGAAAACATGACAGGCAATAATTTGGTCTATTATATTCTGCCATTTAATTGCCTAGTACAGACATTCTGTGACACGTTATGAAGCAATGATTTACAATTATTCAAGCTGCAAAGGTCAGAAAGTGACATTATAATCATCTACATAGAGATCCCTCTAATGCACAAAAACTAGGTAATCACACACACACACACACACACACACACACACACACACACACACACAGTTAACTGCATTAGTAACTTTCTATTTAAGGTTTCCTAAATCAACTAGGAATAAACATTTCCTAAGCATACTAATGTACAATTTAAATTTTTGTGAGATCTTCTCATAAACTGAGTTTAATATTTGCAAAATGTTCTTATTCTCTCCTGATTAAGTAAATCCTATTCAACTATTCAACTAACTCCATACATATCAATCAAGGCTTAACACAAGAAAACCTACCAGTAAGTAACATGGTCCCTAATTCACATTTACTGGGTTTATGCTTCTGAAAAATGGCATAAGAAATATAGGCATCATTTCTTGGATCTACTGTAAGTTTTCTATAATTGTTCTACAATAATTAGTATTGAAATATAACAATAACCTATCTTGATCAATTTTATCCCAGCACCAGTTTTAGGCACTTTCTTTTCCTTATTACATAGAGACGGTCAACCACATGTGAGTATAATAAATTATCACCAGGTGAAGAACAGAGGGGAAAGGGGAAGCAGAGGGAGGGAGGGGGAGGGGCTAACATCATTTACAGTAACACTTACCCACAGAGAAAATAAAACAAGAAAATGAGGCAGGGTTTGAATACCAGAATATAAAAGTAAGACTGGATAAGCAGTCTTTTATCAGAACATAAATTTTAACAAAAATGGAATACATGTGGCTAATGGAAGTAGATGTTATGCTATTACATGCTACAGACAACAACCTAGATGAAAAACAATGAATAAAAATCATAGTAATGGAAAAAGACACAAACAACACAGAGCAGAAAACTAATGAGCAGGAAGGGGTGCTTAGGAGAAGGAGCACCCGTGTGCCAGGAGGGCCGGCTGCAGAAGAGCGTAGCAGCGTCACTTGTCACTCTGCTCCCTCCCCCATCTATAAACAGGGAGAGCAAACTCCAGCTAAAGAATAAAAGCCACCAAAATCAGCAAATAAGACATATGTAAAATGCAGCATTTACACCAAACAGTGAACAAATACTAGCATTTAGAATACAATGCACGTGGGCTTATTAATAACTTGTGTGGTGTAGAGGCCGAGAACTGATCCTGGGTCTTGTACATGTTAGACAAGAATTCTACCACTATGCTGCATCCCAAATCTCATATCCAGAATTTTTTTTAAAACTAGCAAAACATGCAGAATGGCTTTTGGGGATTGAAGAGTTTTCACATTCTTGACAACTAAAATAAGTGAAGACAGAAGATCATGACTTTAATAAAAAGATGTGTCTGGCCTTTTTTTAAGCCAAAACATAAAGAGACCACCTTCAAATTATTGATCTTGAAGATTCAAAAAACTAAAAGCAACATAAGTCCAGATGCAACAATTTCAAAGGTAATTTTTATGTCGGAGTTGACGATTCAGAATTATACAATGACGTCTTAGTAGAAGAAACATAGTTCACATGGACTACAATCTTCCTACAGAAAGGCAAGAAAAAGCAGCCAAATAATTACAAGCAACCTGCTACATTAATATTGAAGTTATTCAATAGAATATATCATTTCCTTAAAATACACGACAAGGAAACTCTGAGGTTACTGCAAAAGGAAGTTCCGTTTTATAACAGTTCATTAAAATGTTCCTGTCCCATTGCTTTCCACATCACTCAACCAGGTCTATTTGAGAATAACTACGTAGAACTAAATAAGGAAGAGTTCATTAATAAAATTTCAGAAGACTGAGACTAAGATATTAACTCCTGGAGAAAAGAAAACACAGTACAGGACCTTCTGTTTGTGACAATTATAGAACTAATGTTCCTGAAAGATCACCTCACCTTTTAAAGCATGATTCTGTAAAAGGTAAAATTTATAGCAATTAAAGCTAATGAAGAAATGCAGCATAGCCTGCTTATGTTCAGGAACTAATGGGTCCACTGAGCATTTGTGAGATTATTTAGCCATCAGTGATAATGAATTGACACTGTCAGCAATGCTAATGTACCAATGCTCTCCAGTGTCAGGAGTAAGAACCAGTCTCTACTTTTTGTTTTGTTTTCTAGTCTAACTTTTGTTACTCTCCTGCTCCTAACATATGAAACATAAACAACCAAAGACACCACTTCATGAAAATTAAATTCCCTGGTTCATTACTACTCTATTCAACCTCACTGATCAATCCTTCTCAGCTTTCTGAACTTCTTCAGAGCTTCTGGCTTTACTGTAAGGCTCAAGACTAAATTACTAAATTACTATGTGTGACTTTTAGACTGGACTTATTTTTAGAAAGAAAGAACATTATAATTGCACAGGAGGTGAAATTTAAAGCCTAACTGTAAGTCTAAAAGTTAAATACTAAAATCAAGTATGCTTTATCCACATACCCTTCACACAGACACAGACACAGACACAGACACACACACACACACACACACACACACACACACACACTACAATGAAGTTAGCTGTCTGTTGCAAACATAAGATTCAATACACTCATATTTACTTACATTCTATATCTTGGTGATCAAACATATGAACTACTAGTGCATTTCATCTGTGTACAGTAAGCAATCAGCTAAGGAAAGGTATATTGGTCAAATTATACATTTTAAAGCCAATTAATTATAAACTGTTTCTGATACTATGTAGGTAAATATGATTCTCTGGAAAAGTTTCTTTTTGTCTTTCCAATATTATTGCCCTAAATTAAAAAATGGATAAAAATTAAATTTCAACTAATCTAATATGCAAAATAAAAAACTGTTTACTTATTTCTCGCAAATGGGAAAGAAACTGCTTCCTGCTTCCCAATGGCACAGCTTCAGTGCAGTCATGATCATCTCCTATAACTCAGAGAATAACAACAGGAAGTGAGGTATCTTTTAAAATTACAAGACCTATAGACATTAAAATGGACCATCTGGGACTTGACCCTGGCAGCTAAACTCAGTAGTAACAAAACTCACTCCCCAACTGATCAGGAGCGGCCCCAGGGCAAAGGTCCATCTTCATTTACTTTAGCTGCAAGCCAGAACCATCAATTTGGCCAATGAATATATCACAGACCATGGTTGATAAAACTACTTGCAAAGTTATTTACAAAACTGTCTTAAGAGTCAAAAAATAAAACTGTATTCTGGGAAAATGTATTGTCCAATAAAAAACAGAACTGTTCCTGACTTGAAGGGTATTTTCATGCTCATGTAAACCTGAAGAGCCTTCGACAGAAGCATAATAGTGGACCTACGATTTCAGATTTCTTAAGTTTCACATAAAGTATTTTATATGATGTATTTATTAGTTAATTTCTCTAGCATAATAACATTAAGATATATTTGAATAAGAAGAAGAGTATTAAAATCCACCTCTGAATGTCCTGTGATACACCATATATGTCACAGCATTTTAAAAACCTTTTAAACATTTCTGCTAAATTAATTAGTTTTACACTAAGGTACCTCAGTGCTTTCTATTAAATGTAACATATCTGAATGACAATTAAACACTGTGAGTGACTCTACAAAGAACTACTATCATGAACTAAAAAAGGAAACTAGTTTTGTAATCACGACACAAAAATACATTATACACTGCTTTACCAGATCATCCCTCAAATGATCAGGAACCAGGCATCTGAAATTAAGCCTTTTGTTTTTCCTTGTAGAATATGTCCAATGGATCCAAAGAGCCATTAATGTGATTAAAATTAAGGCAGTATAGCAGAAGGAAAAGAAACATACATATGCACTCCTAAAGCTAGATTATCTGGGGGGATTTTTTGTCTTTAAATGGAATTTATAGTTCTCTCTGGCAATGTGAATGAACATCCTATAATTTAGTCAATTTACAGATTACAGGTTCAAATTGACCTTGTAGCCCATAAAATTGCTCATCTTCAGCACAGGATTAGAAGTGGGAGAAGAATGTCATAACTGTGTTTAAGGAATTTACCATAACAAAGGAAAGGAGGATACGCATGCATAATTCTCGCCACTCTTACTCATATCAGTTTTGAATTCTCGCACAATAGCTATCCAGAGCACTGCTCCGGGCTCACACAGCAGAGGTGCCTTATTTACTCACCCACAGACGTGACACTTGTACTCCCTCATCCCAAGGTGCCTTTTCACGTGGTTTCTGGCATCTCCAAGCTGAGCTGTTGCAAAATGGCATATCTTGCACTTGAATGGCTTTGATCCTGAGTAAATTTAACATAAAATAAGAGTTGAACTTGAATCACACGTTAGTGATAAGATTTTTAACTGTGAAAGGCAAGCTAAATCTTAAGTAATACTACCTTCAATCTAGTTAAGAACTGCTGTCCCCTAAATGGAACACATGCATTCGTTTGTAACTTTCTTGATCCCACACTTAGCTCACCCATTCAGTTTTAATGTTTTAGTGAGTCTTCCCAATTCTCAATTATATTTCTAAGATGTAAAGTCAAAAGTGGAATACCACTAGACAGCTTAAATGAGATAAATAATGTTAAATATTCTTCATATAACTGACAAAAATATTGAGGTTTTCTATGTACTAATGGAACATTTTAAAAACACAAATACAAACAGAGTCACTGGTATGCACAGTGTACCGCTGAGGATATTTCTCCGTGCCCACCCACTTCTGTCAGATTTCTCCGGCTCTGAATTCACTTGCCCAAAAACAGTAGTACAAACATTCTGTCCCTGACCTCAATGAGTCGCCGTATTAAATGTCACTACATCTTCACAGACAGGAGACGCAACACATAACTAACTGCCTTGCTCTTGTCATCATCTCAGTTTGTGGAGAATTCGCAAACCACAAGGGTCAACATCTTGGTTACTGAGTTCACTAACAAATACTTCAACACAAGAGGATCAGTAACAGAAACAACAACAACAACATGTTTTAATTAATTAATTAGAAATGAGTGAGATTAAACTATACTCCAAAATGAAAACCCTTTCAGAGTTGCTAGCACCACTGTGAGTAATGGGAAAGACACCATTCATTAATCAGTCCCACACTGATGAGAAATAACAATCTCCTAAAACATACGTGCAGACTGTCCTCCAGTTTTCTAAGTACCACCACATCTTGCAAGAAGTCAAAATAATAAAGACCACAGCTTAAAATCACTACGTTTCTGTATCATGATTAGTTTGTAGTTTGGGAATTAACTCTTCCAATATAGTAAGAGTATGAAACATGTAAATTTCAAAAATTACAGAGTACAAATAAAAAAAGTTTCAATCTTTGATCAATAAAACTTTGTGGAGTCCTGGGGGTAGGGGGGAAAGCTTGAAACTAAAGCACTCAGAAAAAAAAATTACTCTCTTAAATTTGAATTTAGTTCTCAAAGGTGATCAAAAAAGTGAAGCATTTAATTTTAACCTTCCAACATAAACTTAAGAAAAAGGTCAAGAGCACCGAATAGCAGACAAGGCTGAGCACTTCCCTGTTCAATCAACAGTGAAACAGATCTCAGAGTGCTTCATCTCTGTGGTTCGAAGGAGGTGTAGAATACATCAGCACTTCAATGGCTCTATCTAGTAAGACATGCTTGAATATCAAAAGCAGGTTGGGATTCTAGCTTACGGCAATAACATTCTAGCAATCATTTTGGAAACTATTTTTTAATAATTTATTTAAAGGATCCAGATAAAATTAAGCCTATCAGCACTTTGAAACATATGAGAGACAGAATACAATAACAGAATTTTGAAAAAATAAGAATCAATCTGCCTGTGGTTTCAGTTGTAGTGCTTTTTCAAGGACAACTTGGAAATTATTAATAAACAACAGTATCAAGACCTCAAACAAAAAGGATAAAACTCCCCCAATATTTATCTACAAGATGACTTGGAGACACAGATATAAACACCTGGTCACTCTGACAGCCCCCAAATTCTGACTAGGCCTGCTCAGGTGGCACTAATGCCCCAGTGAGCAGCACAGAAACAAAGGCCTGTGCTTTTAATTTGCTGCACACAGTTCAGAGGAAGTCCTTCCTTAAGTCTCTTATGGGGCTCACTGGGGCAGTGCATAGACCCCACACAAATTAATAATCTGTAAGCTGCTGCAAGGAGAAAGTCAGGGAGATCCCACAGCTGACACTCATGATCCTAACTGGCTGTCTAAAGTGTCCTTCCTCTGCCATCAGCATTCAAGGACCAGCTGAGCTAAGGCCTCTCGGTGAGAAAAGGAAGTCTTTCCTTTTACTTCCTTAAAGATAATGTTTCGTTCTTACACTTGCCATATGATACACATTATAAAATGGGTCTACACAGGTTTATATCACAAAACCTATAAAATCACATATTTCTAAATTTGCCTTTCTCTCCGGTGTATTTTAGTATTAAAAACATCCAGGATTATCTTAAGTAATTCTATTCCTTGGAGCAGCATTACCCTCAAAAGACTTTTTTTTTTTAATTTTAATTTGGACTATAAGATTTTATGAAGAGGAAAAACACTAAGTAGCGTTAACTTTCTGGTGCCTGATTATTTACTAAACAAATCCAAGGACTTGAAGGCTCAATCTGCACTCAGACCTAAAGGTCACACCTCTGCTGCACTCTTACTGCTACAAACACACACACACGTGGCATTCAAATTCAGAAGGAAGGACAGGAGCCTGCAGATCTTAGAGGGAGAAGTACTGCAGATGCCTGTTGTTTGTGGAGACCATGCAGACCGTGCAGACCGTGCAATGCTTGCTGACTGTAGTGTGAACCCAGTTCTTCCTAAGCATTTGAACATCTCACTCACTTGCTCCTTCTCTCACTCATTCACACCCATCCAACAATTACACTGAACACCAACTTTGAGAGAAGTATGTGCAGAGTAAGTAGTGAATGAAGTCAGTCCCCTTCCACTGTGCTCAGTCTGCAAACTCACTGGGTGAACTATGTAATTTCTAAACCATTCCATACTGAGTTGCAGCCACCCAACACTGACTTAAAGAGTTTTCAGTAAATTTGCACTCACCACCATATGTACCCATATATAAACATTTTTCAAAGGGCATAAGGGACCAAAATACTATAAACACAACCAGAATGGCTTCCTGGTATCTTGAGGCTTAAGTATATTTTCCATGTGCTGTGACATAAAATACAGAATACTGCATAAGAGATAACACCCTGCTGCATGAGCTCTTGTACTGCAAGATAATCAAGCTGAGCGCTTCATGGCACAAATGCACAGGAAGCAATACGCTTTCTGCCTACAGCTCTTGATAATCAAAGCTCATTTATTACGAGTGCTGCTTGTATCACACTAACACTAATTGGACCAGGTTACATAAAACATATAGCAAACTCCAAATTTGGAAATGGCTGGAAGAGCGAGCCATTTCCAGTTAAGCAGGACTAGGAGCTTTGTATTACTCGCTCTTTCATAGATAAAAGCAAAGCACCAGAGATATTGGGGGGGGGGGGACAGCATGAAATTAAATCTGAAGACCAACTTCTCCCAAAAGAGTGACTCAGGAAGGATGTGCTCTGTAGTGCTTCAGAGAATGCAAAAATGTACTTGCTGATAAGACCAACAGAAGATATTAGGGAAAAAAGCATGCTAACTTTTCCTAAATGTTACAATCAATGATGTAACTTATATAAGTAGGGCTATTCTGTCACATATTGATAGTTACCTCACTTTCACATCCACATTAACTTGATTTTAAATGCAATTAATACATATAGTCAAGGAAGACTAATGGACTACATTCTGCACTTAACCTGGTAGACATTTTCAAATGGCACAAGTGACCAGTGCAAACCTATTTTGCATTGTAAACGACTAAATAAATCTTAATGGATTAAGAATGATCAGCTATCAACACACAAGGGAAATTAAGTGCTGAAATGCCTACATTGATTATTTTAAATTATTAGCCTTACTCTATTCTTGAATTTGTATGCTTTTAGTGAGCTTTAACACATTTACAAGACTTATTGACTATAATTACAAGAGAATTCAAGTAATGGACACATCAATTATAAGCAACATGTCTTGACCAGACAGTTGCATAAAGAATTCTAAAAAGAGCTCCATTAGCATCTTCCTCTCGGTTTTATTCCGCTTTATCTGACTTAAGAGGGGAATGTTAAGAAAACACATATTTTCTATGTATAAGAACAGCCTGGTACCTAAGATCACGTCACTTCAAAATGCGAGAAGCAACAACAGAGGTACTGACCATGCAAACCAGTAAGCACCTAAATGTACTCCGTACTCCGGAGATGGCTCTACAGTATGTGGCTAGTGGGGAGCAGGCCCACACAAGGACTAAAATGTTTACATTTACCTCAACTAATCCTCTGTGCCTTCTCCTGTTACTTTCTTCAAGGAAAAAATTTGATCTTTTATCATCATCAATTACTGATAACGCTCTATATCTTTCTCCTTGTAACCAGTTTCAAAAACTGCAGGAATTTAAAGTTTAGATTTAATAATATGCCATTATTTAAAAGTACAGTAAAATAAACCTTACAGTTTTAATGAAAATATGTTCTTTGAAATGTGAATTTATTATTCAAATCCACTCATAAATTCAAGCATGTAGACAGAACTTGTCTAAGCAGAGCACAGTGATTTAGAAAAGCTGTCTATTTAAAATAAAGAATGTATGGCAGGTTTATAGAAACACTGCACAGAATTCTTACATAAATTTAGAACAGTAGCTTATGCATTTTTCACCAAATATATATTTTTTTAAAAATTTATCCCTAAACTAAACATTAACATGGAATGTTCAGTGTATCCCAAGTATAGAATCGGGTGTTTCCTCAATGAAAACCAAATTCCAACACATGCTAAGGAAACCATATTCACAATTCTGACCCTTGAGAGAGGAATCTTACTGCTGGGAGTCACACCTGTAGATATAAACTACCTGTTAATAAAGATGTTTAAATTACTACTATCTTAAGAATTTTACTACGGGGCAAGAGAGATGACTCAGCAATTTAAAACCCTGGTTTCTCTTCCACAGGAGAACCCAGGTTAGATTCCCAGGTGATCCAATGCCCTCTTCTGGCTTCTATGGGTACTGCATGCATGTGGTACACAGACATACATGCAAGCAAAACGCATTAAAAAGTAAAAGTTAAAATTTTTCAGGCATGTCTTAAAACAAAAGAATTTATTAAAAGCTAAAAGTTCCTTAATATGCTCTCCAAAACCACAAAGTGTCATTTAATATATACTTTGGAAAACCAAATAATTAGGACAAAACAAATGAAAAGCCATAAAATGTGGGAGTTTTACAAAGGTATGAGATGGCGCTTTTTGACAGAAGTAAAAGAAATGTGTCACTGATTTGCACTTCGAACCGTTACAGCTGAATCAGCTCTGGAAACATCAAGTGTCAGCACTTCTCAGACACAAGCGGGGCATCACACGCACTCAAATGTGAACAGGTGGAAGCCCACAAGCAAATTGAAGGAGAGCTCATGCTTGGTTGGACCCGAAGTCTAAACTTCATTATTCTTTTGCACTTCATAGGAAAACAGGGGCTTCCTGCAAGGGTTACATACCTGTATGAGTTCGAATGTGAGCCAGAAAGGCCATGGAATTGCTACTCCGACACATCTTCCCGCAATACTTGCAGACATTCCCCTGGTTTTCTTCTCTCTCCCGGTTGATCTGCTCAGTGTCTTCCACTATGTACTTATTTACCTCCCGTAGCAATTCCTCATGCTGTCCTTTAATATGCAGAAATAAATTCTGTTCAGAATCAAAGGGCTCTGTACACTTGACACATTTGAAGGTGGCCCCACCCTCTGGAAGCTCTTCTACACTGGCCTGTTCATTTCTCATATGACCAGCACTAGCCAAATGCTGGTGAAGGTTGCTCTCAGTATAGAAGGATTTTCCACAAAGTAAACAATGAAAGTGCTTCTCTTTTGTAGGATGCTTCATGGCTATATGAACATTCAGGCCACTCAGTCCATCTGCTAAGAAACCACAATCATCACATCGGATTCGTGTGGACTCGCCAAAAGAACTGCCTTCAGCTTTCTTCTTCTTCAACCCCTGAGCACAATCTTTCAGGGGTAACTCACTAACTCTCCCTCCTGTCACCATCAGACCCTCTTCTGCCTGTTCTATCAATTCACCATCTTCAGTTTTTATTCTAATTATGGAAGAATCAAACCTGCCAAAACTGTACATTGTTTGCCCTTTGTCATCAATACTTATTATAGTTTCATAAACATCATTACTGTCAGCTGTGCCATTAGAGGTTGGGGCATCCTCTTCCAAAATGACTTCAGCTTCATGTTGTGAATTCATCAGAATTTCCTTATTCTCAAGAATAGGATTTACTTGCACATCTTTTAAATCTTCTGAAGTCTGTTCACATCCAACCTTGTTCTGGCCACCACCATCCAGGTCCAGTTGTTCTCTTGGTACTTTCATCACCATGGAGGAAGTGGATTCAGCTGAATGGCCCCCATCTAGGTCTCCAGGGCAGGGAGACTTGTCAGGAATTTTTCCTTCACTATCATCCATGCTGCCTCCTTCATCTTCACAGTGTGTACTTGTATCACCAACATCATCTAACACGCTGTGGTTTTTCTTTGCTGTCCCACAATCCACAGCAGAGCTTGCTAGGTTTTCACTGTGAAGACAGCCTGGGGAGCTATGGTTAGAGGGAGTGGTGAGAGACACTATCTCCCCAGGTTTCAGACTTTTGTCCTTAACAAGGGGCTGGTGCAAAGTCTCACAAAAGGAATGATCTTCACTAAAATTAGATTCTTGCTCAGTCACAACTGCCACTGAATCAGGAGCACAGAGCACTTTAGACATATCTAAATTGGTATTATCATCTAAAATAGAACAACCTACAGAATTTCTAGATTGGAGAGTACCAGATGATTGGTGTGGATTTATTTGAAATTCCTCAGAATTTTGTGAATGCTCCTCCTCGGGTATAGTGATGTTTTTGGATATTTCTGAAGAACCTGCTTCCACATTAGAAGAGCTGAGGTAAGACTGCCTTTTCAGTTTATGCTTCTCTGTGGCAGCATGCCTAGTCATCTCTCTGCGAGTCACCGCATAGTAATCACAGGCCATGCAATAAAACTCAAACTCTTTGGTATGTTTCCTTTTCACATGCAGCTCTAGTGAAGCAGCAGAGTGAGCACTGAACTCACAGTGTAGACATTTATTGTCACTTGAACCTGCAACATCTCTCTGAGAACATGCACCATCATGCTGTAGAAGGTCCTCTGTCTCTAGAGAGATCTGCCCCTTGTGATCAGAGAGTTGACTGGCCACTTCTCCATCTACAGAATGAAATACATTTCCAACTTCAGCATCACCTGCATTTCCATTATCTACCACTGGCTTCTCTAAAGTAGCTGTGTCTGACTTAGCTGATCTGTTAGCCTGTTCATCAGAAATAGTCACTGCTAGAGGGCTGTTCTTCTTACATGCTTCAAGATTACCCCCTTCTGGGCCAACAATTATATCTGAACTTTGTTTCCCATTTGCTTCTATTTCTACCCGTCCTTTATGTTTCTTGGTGGCACAATGACGTTCCATATCTCCTTTAGTTACAGTATAATACTTACATACTTTGCACAAATAACTATACTGGTGACTGTGTTTACGCCTGATGTGCACAGTCAAATTTGTAATACTAGAGGCCAAAAGTCCACAGTGTGAACAAGTCCGAGAAATGCTGCCTTTGGGCCTCCCTCTCTTTGGAGTAGTGGCTAAGCCTAATTCATCCTCTTTGGTGATGACACCAGACTGTGGCAGTTCCTTAGGTGTTAGCATACTCTGTTCATGATGGGAATGCTCCTGTAATCTCACACCAACATGGCCTTCGGGCCTTCCACCTCCAGAAACATTGGACTCTTCTTTTTTATCATTTGCACCTATACATACTCTTTCAATGCACTCTTCAAAACTTAAACCAATATTGTTTTTCTTAGCATTTTCAAGATGTTTGCTTCTTTTAATGTGCTTCTCCATTCCTTCTTTGCTCAATGAATAAAGATTGCATGCTTTACAAAGGAAGTGATAGCCCTGACCATGCCGAAGCTTTATGTGTCTCGTAAGGACGGTGGAAGACCTCGTTTTATAAAAACACTTCTTACACTGAAACTGAGGCTTACTTGAATGCCTTGCTTCAGTTCCGTGGCTTGCCCTGGACTCAGCAGGTTCTTCCTGAGCTGTTTTCCCTGAGTCTTCTCTAGAATCTGCCAAGTTTTCAGATTCTAAAGTACTTAAAGGTAAAACAGAATCACTACTCAATGATGAAGCGGTCTTTGGTTGAACCACTAAACTATTATGTGTCTCAGTTGCTCTGTGTTCTTCCACATCTTTCTCAGACAAGAAAAGATTACAAGAGGCACAGAAAAAGCCCATGCCATGCTTCTCCTTCATATGGTCTCTAAGACTGGTTTCATTCAAGGAAATAAAGGAACAACACTGACAGCCGAGGACAGGTGTCATTTGCTGATGCTGATTACTGTGTAAGTGTTCCTCCAAGTCTCTCCTTGATGGACTAGAAAAGTCACAGGTCTGACAACGAAACTGCATCTCTCTTCCACGGCACTTTTTAACATGAATTTCGAAGTCTGTCTTATTTGCAGCTATCTGACCACACTCAGTACAGGTACACTGCACAGAAAGCTGGTGGTCAGCTGGCTTTACTGGCAGAGAGCCCAGCCGTGTGGAGTCTGAAAGACAGGAGGCTGTTTTGTCCTGCATCACTTCTGGGTTGTCTGAGGTAGTCACACACAGACTTTGAACAACCTCGCTCATCTGTATTTGTTCCAGCACTGGCTGTGCATTTGTTCTCATCTGTGTTCTAAAGTGTTTCATATACATCCTCTGAGTTTCATTTGTACCCCTTTTGTTAATTCCTAGAAGATTAAACCTTTTCTTTGCCTGGCCCTTTAAAGTAAAAGTGCCACTTCGTCTGCGAGAGCGATTACCCAACATTAGAAGGTTTCGCTCAGATCTTGGCCTTGAGGTGGTACTGATACTGACATGTGCTGTCTGTGCGGCATTTTTAGTGGATTCTGATTTATTTACAAGACCCTCTGAGCTTACTAAGCCCCCTAGCTGTTTGTTCTGACTTTCAGGATTTTGAGCTACACCAAAACTAACATTTTCCTCAACATCTGCTTTCCCTGATGAGATTTTCCTGGATGGCACCATTTCAACAAGGAGCTCGCTACCACCAGCATTGTCTTCAGAAGGGGCTCCTCTGCAGTCTTTCAACTTGTTCCCACTAGTCTGTGCTCCTTTTGAATCCCCATTCCTTGCTACTGGTTTAGAAGCTCTTGGTTTTGTTCTAACATTTTTTGTTCCCATGACACAGGCTTTTTTAGGAAAAGATTGTTTTGTTAAGATCTGTACGAATCCTCCACGAGCAGCAAGGTTCTGACGACGAAGGTGTGTTTTGCCAAGATAATGTGCATTCAACAGGTTTTCTTCAGCACATTGAAAGCCACAGAGATCACAAGAAAAAACTTTCTGTGACCCATGAGTATGTCTGATAGGCACATGAGGAGATGAGCTGCACTCTGCTCTGTGGCTACAATGGCAGCAGGCACAATCCTTCCCCTGTTCCACATGACATTCCACATGCTTTTCCAAAGCAGAGCAAGAGGGAAATGAACCGCCACACACACCACACCTGAGTCCTGTCTCTACACTTCCAAAGCTACAGCTAATGCTCATTTCTTCTGGAGTAAAAGGAGTGTGTCTTTCAGGAACAAGGGAAACCATTTCCTGAGCAGGCTTTTTCACTTCATCTGCTTTCAGAGGAAGAGTATCAGATGTGCTAAAATCACAGGATGGGGAGAAAACACTGGGAAGAGCTCTGCCTCCTTCTGAGAAGTTTGCTGGAGAGGCCTCCTTTCCCATTTCAGCCAAATGGACATTAACTTCTGCAGTGGCCAAGCCACAGGCACTCTGCTCTCCTGTCTCGGGCTCCACTGCCTCTGTTCTCAGTCGTTTAGAAGCACGTTCACTTCTGTCTTCCTCCACAGTAATACTGTCCGAGTTGGATGATTCTGAAAACACTCTTTTGCTCGTACAATTCTCAGAGGCATTTGCTATGTCATCAGATACAGGCCCACAACTGTCATCACGGGATGAAGCACTCCTCGGAGCTTTTGCTCCCTTAACACTTTCATCCTCATCATTTTCATGTTTGTTCTCAGAATCCATTCTCAATAAAGTTCTGATGATGTTTCTTCTGTCAAAGTTGGATTTAACTGGAGCTTACAACCTGTGAAATAAACAGACATGCTATTAAAGCTTGGAACATAAAGAAAATACCAAACTCTTACTCTAGACCTGAGGGAGATGAAATAAACCTTCATACCTGACTGGATCTGACCACAAGTCTAAAGTTCTATAGGCAATCTTACTGTGTGTAGTGGTTCATACCTGTAATCCTAACAACCAGGACAAGATGACGGCCATATGATCAAGGTCCCAATCTAGATTACACAGTGACTACCAGGGCCAAGCCAGGCTACAAAAGAGAAAGAGGAGCAAGAGGAGGTGGTGAAAGAGGAAGCAGCAGCAGTAGCAACTATCAAATCCATGGACCACTGTTGACTCACAAAGCATCTTGGTGGGGAAATAGGGGTAATCTCCATCAGCTTCCAAAAGCTTTCACATTTCAATTAGATGAAATAGAAGATTTCAGTTGACTTCTTTTTAAACAGAGAAGAAGCCTTTCTTGTGAATCACATTTTGGTTAACTCCCATTCTATGAAACAGATGAAAACAAAACCAGTGATTTGAGTCTAGAGGACTTGCCTTCCCTCTGTGGCCTCTCAACAAGAACCAAATGCATCTGCTTTGCCTCTTCCTCTAAAGCAAAAGCCTTTCATGACTGTTCTCAGTAGACCTCAAGTGATACCATACATATTCGAATCACAGATCACCATTTATCCTAAGTCTTTGCCAATGAAAAGCCCTCCTCTTCCAGGTGGCAATCAACCTTCTTATCTTATAGTCATTTTTGTGTTGTCTGAAGATTAACGATAAAGGGAAATGTCATTGGTACAAAATTAATAGAGTAAGTTTTGGAGAAGAAGGGAATTATCCTGAATAAAATGCCTTAAAAATCAATATTATTGATTTTATTTTTCATTATGATAGTTAATTAAATTAACACATATCATTTTTCATTTATTTTATACTATGATTGAAATTTTTAGCCAAACTTGATTTTATTTGATGTTAATAAAAAGTCATCAATATATTGTGGTCTCAAACGTAATGACATTTTTAACTATTTAGCTACTTTTTCCATAAATGACAATAAAAATAAAACCTTACTTAAAAGTAGAAAACAAAAAATATCTAAAGCAAAAAATAATACCTAAGACAAGAATCAAACAAATAAATCATAGAAGAAAAGTCAGACTTTTTTCTAAATTAAAAGCCTCTAAGCTATGAAGATCACCAATTAGAAAGTGTAACAAAAACTCTGGAACAGGACTGTTTTTTTAATAATATATCTGATAAAACATTTGCTCCTAGACTATTCAAAGAACTCTTACAACAATTCCAAAATAGACAAAGAATCTGGTTATAAATTTCTCCAAGGGAAATACAAAAATGGCCAACAGCACATGAAATAAAAAATTAGTAACAGCACATAATTAGCCCTTAGTGAAGAAATACAGTCAGGACCACAATGAGATGCTGCTTTCCAGATTCTAGATTAGATATGAACAAAAAGTCAGATCCAAATGAAATCCAGTCACAGAGGCCTAAAGCACAGCAGCAGGGAGTTCAAAGCACAAGGGGCATTTGAGTCAAGCAAGGCCAGTCTGAGCAGCACAGCAGGACTTTGCCTTAAAAAAAAATGAAAGCGAATTCACAACAAATGTTAATAAGGGTATGGAGCAACCAGAACCTTCCCACACTGCTAGTGGGGGTAGAAGCAAAACAAAGAAGCTCAGGTATCCAGAGGGTGCTTCACAAATATCATTGTCAAAATACAAGCTCAGAGTTGGCAAAAATGGCTCAGCAGTTAGAAGCACCTGGCATCAAACCTAAGTACCAAGCTTGGAAACCATACTGTAGGAAAGAAATAGCATCATTCTTGAAAAATTGTCCCTCTGACCTCCAGAGGCTGTGACACACATGTGCATGAACAGAAGTACAGTGGTGATGCACACCCTTAATTCCAGAACTTGGGAGGCAGAGGCAGATTGATCTCTGTGCCAGACTGGTCTACAGAGTAAGTTCCAGGACAGCCAAGGGCTACATGGTGAGACCTGGTCTCAGGGGAATAAAGGTGGGGGTGAGAGAAGACAAAGCTCTGGAGCTGTGGAAACAGCTTAGAGGTAGTGTTGACCTAGCATGCAGGAGGCCCTGGACTCAATCCCCAGTACTGTCAAAAATGATTTTAAGACACAGAGCTGTCACTCAACATTCCCTAAAGATGTCTCCTGCATGGCCTTCACACTCCACTTCCAGAAGCATTACCTCACTCCTCACCAAAGCACACCCCCAATTACACCCCAACTACAGGTTAGAATTCTTCCACTGTAGACAGGCAAGCCTGTCCTAGAAGTTCCTGAGAGGACTCATACATAACAAGGATTGTGGGGGGAAGGGGGTCTGGCCGCATTTTGCTCAGGAAGGTGTTCTTGGCCGCACATGACAGTTCAATGTCCCACTGACTGCTGAGTGTGACCAACAGCATAGATATAACAGAACTCTGCTGATGGACATCTAATCCATTTCTTTTTGTTGATTAAAAACCTTGTCAGCATTCTTATACATGTCTTTTCACAAATACAGTTTTCATTTCTTTTAAGTAAATACCTAGGGCAGATCTAACTTTATGAGAAACTGACTGATTTCAAAGCAGTTGTACTAAACTGCCACATGTCATGTGTGAGATCCCACCGGGAGTATATGTCCATCTTTTAAATTCAGTCATGCTAGTGGGTGTGTACCGCAGTGACAGCTCATGTGCTTTGTTGGTCTTTTGCTCATTTCTGAAGTTAGTTCTTTCTTTTTCTTATTGAGCAGTAGAATTTTCACATGGATTCCAAATGTGAAATCAACTGTCAGATATGTTCTATAATATTCTATCCATTTTCATTTTAATTATTTTTCATCTCATTATTTGTTTTTCATTGTATGATATTTTATATAAATAAGCTTTAAGCTTTGATGAAATCAATACCTTTCCTGTTACGATTATTTGTGCATATGATTATCTGTTTCTCCAATGCTTGGATGTAAACCATGGTTTATTTTTTCACCCATATATCCCAAAGCCCTATAGCATTTCAGGCACTTATATACTACTAAAATGAATAGTGGCACATACCCTTAAACCTGGTACTTGAGAGGCAAAAACAGGAGGATCTCTGAGTTCAAGGCCAGTGTGGTCTGCATAGTGTGTTTCAGGACAACCAGCGCTATACAGTGAGACCCAATAGGTAGACTGATGGACAGACAGAAGAGTGAGTGCGTGCGTGCCTCCTTGTCACATAAGATAAGTCTCTTACCCAGGTTTTTAAAAATGAAATAAACAATGTCTAAGACGTACTTCAAATACAGTCAGGTGAGGAGTATAAAGCAAACTGCTGGTGATTATTTAAAAGTAAGCAAAGGCACACAGAGATTCATTTTATCAACAGCACACCAAAGAGCAGAAAGATGTGTGTTCAGAGTGCATATTCTGTTGCAGGCACAAGTACAATGCAGACAGTGGCAAAACAATGAAATTCTTAATTATATTCTATATAATGGATCAAAAAGCCCTAAAACAAGAAGGAAAGTATTACAACATTTGCTGTTTTTCAATTGCTTTTTAGGTTAATGAAATTACCCAACATCTAATTACATGAAAATAACAAAATACCTAACAGCACACTCATACACACACACACACACGCACACGCACGCGCACGCGCACGCACACGCACACACACGCACACACGTGCCCACACACACAGTGTCCACCATATCAGACTACTCCACAATGGCACAAATTCATTATCTATTGGAACATATTCTATTGGAATGTACCTGATGTGTATAAAGCCACATATGATTGTGAAGCTATAAAGTAAGATAAATAAGCAAAAATCATACATCCAAGTAGAACATTCAATCTAACTGAATAGTTTATCCAAATCTTTGAAGAAACTAAATCTGCATGGGGTTGGGGGGTAAAGTTTTCTATTTTGAATTAGGTTTGGATATTGTTGCTTTGCTGAGAAAGTAGGTAGAAAACAGTTAAACACTTCAGGAGGAAGCTTAATTGGCCAAGGACTATAATAAATGTATGGAGCATGAGGGACAGACAGCTCTACACAGGCCAGCTTTCCACCACACAGCAGTTTACACAACAGACAGCTGATCAACCCATCCGAGATCAGAGCCACCATTTCTAAAAACATTAATACTAAAGGTCAGCACTGGAGCCAGGGGCCATCTAGAGACACAAAGAGTTTGCCAGTCATTAAGTTATAAAGTCTAGAATGGAAACAGAGTGGGCAGGAGTACAGAGTAGTTTTAATAAGTACTTTAAAGTGATGTAAAAGGGATTAAGAGGAAATGAGAGTTTATGCTAATATAGGCTTTAAAAATTCATTAGAAAGGTTATTAGAACAAGTATCACATTCCCAGTGGCGATGGGAACAAGATCATCTTCTTTCTTCTTGAAAGATTCAAAGATCACCTGAATACAACCATCAAAGGGCTCGTTTTTCTGAAGCAGATTTTATTCATTCATACAACACTTAGTATTATCTGAAAGCACCCTGATTCTCCCAGCAAAAAAAGTAAAGAAAGGCATAATCTCCTTCTTGACACACTGTCATTTGTAAAACTATATAAATAAATAAAATGAATCTTAGAAGTCTTCCCTCAGCAGAGTTTCAATACTGAAAAACCTAGTATGTATGTGGACTAAGACAGTGGAACCAGGCCCAGAGAGATGGCTTAGTGAATGCCTGCTGCCAATCCAGACATGATTACAAAGTGCAATCTCTGGAACCCACATGGTGAGAGGAGGAAACCAAATCCCACAAGTTGGCTTTTTTTTTTTTAAGCAACAGAATGTATTACTAAAGCCAATCCTCTTCCAGCATTACATTTCCTAGACCAAGTCATCAATTGCCATCTACACAGACTCACAAACACACAGTTATAAGCACATACATTGGGGCTGAGTGTGGCTTAGTGCTGTAGCACTTGCCTAACATGAGCAATGCTCTGTGCCCAACAAAGACACACACACACACACACACACACACACAAACACACAGTGACAGACATACACACACACACCTACCTTTAAGCATTTGTTCCTGGCTGGGAAAATAAGCTATATATATAAAAACACTTTTTTATTAATTTCATCTTACCCATAATTACTAATAAAGTTAATATCATCCAGATTTTTAACAAAAATTAAAGTATCTAACTTAGTCATCCCTCATGTTTGAAGGGAAAAATACTCTGAAAAAAAAAGAAAAGAAACAGTCTTTTGAAGAACAAAAACAAAGCCCATCAATAGCAGCCTGCTGATGACACCTGGTGGCCACTTCTCCCACAAGTCTCTTGTAGTGATTTGGAAGAAGCATTTCAGGAAGCAGGCTTTCAAGTGCTCACTGCCCTTCAGGCAGAACACTGATGTCCTCCTGGCATCCTCACTAGCCTTGTTCACTTGTCACTCATTCCAAGTACTAGTCTTCATTTCTCTGTGTGCCTTTTGTCTTCTCTGTGGGGTATCACAAAGACAAGTCAGCTCTTCGCTTCCACCGAGTCACTCACACACAGAGACATACAGGCTGCACCAGAACCCATCGTCTCCCTACCTCTAGTCTCAGCCCCTTACCCCTCACCCTTCCTGTACGCACACATGCACAGAAATTAACAGTCTCATGACCTTTCCCCTTGAGAAATTCAAAAAAAACCTTAAGCCCTGGAAATTATAACCCTACAAACAGTTCTTCCCTCCTGACACCCAAGGCCATACACATAACTAAGAGGTACAGCGGCCCAGCTGAGTAGAATTCAGCAGCTCAATCCGCCACTTCAAACTGGACTTCCTGCTTAAGCTGTATCAGAATGCTGTCACCTACCCTAATTTCAAGTCCACTCCTAGAGTCTGTCTGGGAAAGCCTTCGACTGCTGATGTGCAGAGTCTCAGGAAACTAGAGGTGCTATGTGGCCCAGCCCTCCCAGCTAGGCCTCTCCTATCAGAAACATCAATTTGGAAAAGAGTTCACAGAATACAGTCTCTGATCCTACAAGGCAAAAGAATACTCTTCCAGGAAAATCCTTATAGTTGTGTTATAAAGTTCAATGAATAATTCTGTCAAGAATATATTTAACATACTAAACCACATTTACTAGATAACTCTAAGGGCAATCTGCCTTACTCACACAAAACTAGTTCATAACAGTTCCAACAGCTCTACCTCCTCACTGTCCTAAGAATTACAACACAATTCCTCAATTATAAATACATGGAGCTCTTTATAAAATTGCCCAAGAATATGTCTGATGGGTTTAAATGAACCTACAAATTGTTTGTTACTATTTCAAAAGGCTTAGTTCCCTTTCAGTATGGTGAACTTAGTGAACTGCATCTAAGAAAGCAAGAAAGCTAAAAGTGAGTGTATTCTACCTGGACTCAGTCCCAAAGCAGTCATGCTTCCCACCTGTCCTCCCCCAAGGACCATGACTTCAGAGAGTATCAACAGTATACGGCAAGAACACAACCCAGCAGAAGCCCATAGGCAAAAATGTTAGGCCTCTTCCCCAAAGTCAGTGAAAAACTGGAGGCTTGCTCAAATTGCCAAGAAATTACCTTAGTAGCAGACCATCTACCCTGAGTCATTAGTCCTTCAGATGACAACTCCTACAAAAGTCTCACTGTAGCCAGAGAAGAGACCTGAAACCAGAGCTACCTAGCCAAGCTCACTCACTAATACCCAACCCACAGGAAGAGCAGGATAATAACGTGACATCTTGGTTATGGGCAATAGATAACTAACATAAAGCCATTGTCTCTGGCTTCCAAATGAAGATCTGGCTCAGGAGCACACCTCCTTCACTGGCATTTGTGTGTTTTCCTTCCTATCTTAACAAGAGGTTTCTGTACTAGCACAGCAGTACTGATGTACACCACAGAAGGTTCTAATGGTATCAGTTACAGCAACTACCTTACCAGGGCAGAATTCCTCTCCACTTACTTTAGAACTATAATAAAATGGCATTTACATTTATCTCTCCTACTACCAAAAATGAGATCTGGTATCCCTTATGACCAAAAGCTTAACTATATCAAGAGTTACTAAAGAATTACCTAATAAATCGATGAGGTAGAGCAACTTTAAGTTTCAGATTTATACAGCATAAAGGAAATATCTTACTATATCCTGAAAAATACACTCATTGGAGATAGAATCACTCTGCCTCTGGAATCTACTGAGCCAAAAGCTTGTCTCAGAGGTACCAGCAGTAGGAATTCCCTTCTAGTTAGACTCAGAAATTTAGCATGCCCAACCTGGAGGAGCAGTCCATGTGGGGAACATAGGTCAGAGTGGCTGAGAAGGTCATACATAGTCCATTGGTTACTGTCACTACACAATGAACTTCAAACCTACTAGTATTGAAAAGCATTCACACTTAGGGGATATAGAGCCACTCGCTCAGCATACAACCTGTGTAAGTGCTATCACCAATATACCAGACATGGCATTTCTAGCTCTGTAGAAGGAAGAGGAGGAGGAAGAGGGGGGTAGGGGGAGGAGAAGAAGGGGGAGGAGGAAGAGAAGACAAGGATGAGGACAACTCCAGAGCTGGAAAGATGAATCAAGGACCCAAGTTCAGTTCCTAACCCACATCAAGTGGGTCAAAACCCAACATCACATAACTCCAACTCCAAGGAATCCAATGCCTCTATCCTCTGCATAAACCTCTGTTGAACACACCCACAGACAAACCTACATATACGTAATTTAAAAATAAGTCTTTAAAGAACCTTCTCCAGACAGTCTAAGAACATTTAAAGATAAGCAGGCTAGAACCGTATACTCCCACGCCTAGGAATCAGAAGAAACTAGAATTCTCACCCAAATTAAACCAGAATTTTATTTCTATTCCAGAGGGAAACCAGGTAAATATTTAAATATCTAATTCAATTTTGCCTGCAAGTTAAAAGTTCAAACATTTGTTTAGTGCTTAAACTAGAATTAAAACAATACTGAAATGCTATAATGATCAGGATCAAAGCTCGGTGACAAAACAAGAGCAGGTACACCAGCATCCTACCGTCATCCTAAATTCCCATCCTTAGACTACTACTTATGGAGATGGACTGACCACAGTATAATCACTTGGTAAGCAGATACTATACAATTAGCTCATCCCTCCTCACACCTGCCCTTTGTTAAATCCTTTCACTACTACTTTCTAAATACATTTAAAATAATCCAGTCGCCAGGCAGTGGTGGCACACACCTTTAATCCCAGCACTTGGGAGGCAGAGGCAGGTGGATTTCTGAGTTCGAGGCCAGCCTGGTCTACAGAGTGAGTTCCAGGACAGCCAGGGCTACACAGAGAAACCCTGTCTCGAAAAAAAAAAAAAAAAAAATCCAGCTAAATTAAATTTATGACTACTTTATATAAGCTATCTCTGACAAATATGTTTCACATTCAGAAAAATTCTCCACAAAGTTAAAATTCAATCTATCTTTTTAAAGGCATTTTTAAAATCAATACTTTGGTAGTATTTCCATCTAATTTTTAAGAAAAGAAATTATTGGACCAGAAATAAAAGGGATAAGGTAAAGACATGATGACTCTGAGTAAAAAATGAGAAAAACTCAACGTCGTTAAAATCATGAGTTACCAGTGTGTCTCATGGTATCTGAAAAGGTTGTTTTATTATCAGTGTAACTAATCACAATGAAACCATCTCCTACAACTAAAGACATTATAATGAATTTTCTTTACAGCTACAGAGAAATGGGATTTGCTGTTTTACATCAACTAGAACAGGCTGTATAAATTCTTCTTCCTATTTATTGTAAAATATAATTTCATCTATAAAATCAGTCATGAAATATTAAAACTGAAACAACAGAATTTATGTCCTTTACTTCATTTAGTTTAAACGGTCTATTCACTAAAAACAGAGGTGGGGAGGTTACATGTGATGGAGCCCCTCTTCTCTCATTAAGTGTTTCCATTAGATCCATTATAAATTCAAGAATTTATAATGCAGATATTTTAAAAAATCATTCCATGAAAAAAGTTAAGACTATCTTCCTTAAATTCTCCCTTCTTCTCTTTCAAAAGCCAGAAGATGCAACATATTATGCATGAATGCTGAAGAGAGTGGAAGACATGGTAGCACAAAATTAAAGAAACATTACAGTGAAATTTTTAACACTCATGAAAAAGAACACTAAGCTGCAAAGAGAAGGTCTTTGCTTTTATCTCAACTGTGCCAAGTCAGCTGGAAGACACAGGGCAGTTTCAGCTTCCTTGTTGTAACACAAGAAGGAAGGACTAAGATTCCTAAATTCAATCAAAAATCTCTTGCCAAGATGGGCCACTAAGCACTCAAACACTATATTCTTAGTAATAGGTTTTGTTTCTAATTGAAGTAGAAAAATAGGAAAATGGGATTTTGAAAATATAAATCTAAGGAACTGTACCAAAAACAAAAGCGACAGAGGGAAAGAAGGAGTGTAACACTGCTCTTGCTTAAACCTGTCAGGTCTGGGAGAAGAGATGGAGCACAAAGAACTGCAGGGAAAAAAGACTGGAACTACTAATTTTGGAAGAAATCTGGAAAACACTGTAATTCCAGATGTCAATAAGCTAACACACCATATAAAACTATCAAGCCTCAAGACATTTGGAATATAAATTATTAGGTACCAAAGATCTAAGTGTTAAGAAAGTATATTTAGAAAGTAGAAAATGTTCAGCATTAAATTTTTAAATGAATATAGTTCTACTCAAGTCCATTTATATAATAAGGTTAATTTTTTCCTCTCGGTGGTGAAATTATAGGTAATTCTTTTCTCCAAATCCTGGCATTTTTTCTATACTTTCCAAAATATCCTTTAGGAAAGGAGTTGACTAAATGTGAAATTTAAGGAAAAAAGTTGCTTCCGATTATTGAAATAATAGAAAATGATGAGTGCTATCAAGAGAACACAAATACAAGCAGTCAGGGTAACAATTATAGTCAGAGATGTTTGAGATCTCAGCCTGGTCAAACAGCAAGAACACCAGACTCTAAGAAAGCTACCTATGGCTTCCAGGATCTCATATTAAACATGCAGGAAAGAGAGTTGGTGTTGGCTGGAGGAGAACCATTAACACCTCATGAGCACACTAAGTGCCCATTCTCCACTCAACAGGGCCCAGCTGACTTCAGGACTGGCCATGGTGAACCTGCAGCGCATTTTTGTCAAAAAGAAGGGAGATGCTTTAAAAGGAAAATGTTAGGAAGATATAGAAGCAAGAATAAGCACTTCAACTTGTTAAAAATCTGAGTGAACAATGCATTTCAATGATTTGACAAAGAAACAATGGATGGATGGATGGATGGATGGATGGATGGATGGATGGATGGATGGATGGATGGATGGATGGATGGATGGATAGATGGATGGACGGACTGACGGACCGATGGATGAACCAATGGATGAAAAGATGGGTAAGTGGACTGATAGATAAGAGAGAAGTAGTAACAATAAGAGGGAAGGCAAGTGGCCCTAAAGGTCAGCTCCCTTTAGGATACAGGGACAATGGACAAACACAAAGGAGTGCTACAAAGAGAAAGTTATATTGACAAAAAAAAATGTATCAGAGAAGATTCATCAATAGAACTAAGCCTGAGAGAATATTTATATTTATATGGAACACAATGTTTGTATGATGTTTAAACTGTCTCTCCACAAATCACTGATTAGTTCCAAGGTAAGAAAATAAAATACAATTTAGTAATTGTGAAGTGGGAAAAAAATAAATGGTACTATCTTGGCTGGGTGATCCAAATCAGCATCCTTGGTGGAGGGCAGCTGTGTACCCTGGGGGACACTGTGTACCCCAAGCTGTGGCATCATGATGACCTCACATCACCCAAGAATACAAAGCCTCTAAGAGAAACAACTAACAAGTTCAACTCCAGGAGTGCTTTGTTTAAAGAAACAAAATGGTGAGAAGGCCCACCAGCCTCAAAACCTCAATGTCATGAAAGACAGATTATGGAAGAAGGCTAAGGAGAAATGAAGACTAGATATAGTATCTGAAGACTAGATCCTATGCTGGCAATGATAAATGTAATAAAGACATTTTATGTCAACTCACAATAACTGTCTATGTACATCTACAAAACTGACAGGACTACTGCAGTAATGTAAAAGGGCATCTCTATTAGATTTCTCATGGTTTGGTTTGGCTTTTTTGAGGCAGGGTCTCACTATGTAGGCATAGCTAGCCAGGAACTCATATAGATCCTCTTGCTTCTGCCTCTCAAAATGCTGGTATTAAAGGAAAGCAACATCTTACTCAGTTAAGAATATGTCTGTTCTTAAGAGGCTATCAACTGAGTGTTCCTGAGCAAAAGGTTATGATGCATACATATGTGGGGCTGGATTTAGACACACACAGAGAGGAGAAGCATGTATATATAAAGACTAGATATCTAGGAAAAAAAGACAAATGCGAAAACAAGAGGGCAGGGCCAGAGATGTAACTCAGTGATACAGCATCTGTCTAACATGTACAAGGCCCTGGATTTTATCTCCAACAGAACAAAGCAGGGGGTGAGAGTGCAAACTGACAACAGATAAATCACTGTAAAAGTTACATAAACAAGTATCCTAGAAAATTTTCTGGGTTTATTCTCACATTTTTCTATTAAATCTAGAATAGTTCTCAAATAAAAACTAAAATCTAGAAGAATTTTAATCCAGCAACATGGCTGCTCTGGCAAAGGATCACATCCAAAGACCTTCTAGGTCTGTATGATATGGCTGGAATGCAGACACACCCTAATATACACCTTTAATCCCTCCAAAAATGAAGATAAAGTTAGTTTGTAGAAGGAAGCGGCCATGTTTGAAAGTGGTATCCTATTGAGCGACAAATCAGAGAAGGATTTGACAGAATTAGTCAGAGACAGGATATGCCTAACTCTCAACTCTCACAAGAAGAGGAAAAAGGTGACTTAAGAGAGCAGTGGAGGGGGAGGGAGGGATAGAGGTAGAGAAAAAGAGGGGGGAGAGGGAGGGAGGGAGCGCACAGTCATTTAAGTTCCATGCAGTAGAGTTCAGTCAGCTCAGAGTGGCGTACAGTTGAGTTCCATTCAGTCAGTGCAGCAGAGTTGAGTTTGTTAGTTTGTAAGTTCATGCAGTTCCATGCAGGTCAGAGGAGACAGCTTTAGCAGGATAATTTTAGAGAGACAGATTGCAGGTGAAGACTAAACAAGCCAGAAAATGAGAAGGATCCAGAAGAATAGAACAAATTGCCAGAGTTAGTTTGAGGCCAAACAGAGCAATTCAGAAGCCGAGAAAAGCCAGAGTGAATCGGTCAACTTGGAGAGGAATTTGAGCCAGAATATTTGAATATTGAACCAGCCAGTCAGAGCTCAGAAAGAACTAGAAAGGATGAGTTTATTCAGCAGTAAGCCTCTGAGATGACATGTCTGGCAAATGAGTTACATTTACACTAAAAAAATGAGAAGAATGGAAGAACAGAGTAACTTTATACACATGACATATATAGCTCTTCACAACGTCTCCAACATCGTCTTGCCTCTGAAGGCACCATCACATACCACACACAGAGACACATACACATATAAAGTAAAATAATGCTTTAAGAAACTTTGATAATATAGATGCCTTTAGAGGAAAATAAGCATTAACTTATACCAAGAATCAAGCTTACCAAAAGGATTGGGAAGACTAAATTGAGATAATGAAAAACACCACCAATCAGTTCTCACAGTAAAGAGAACAATTACTCTTGAGGACTACCCTAGTTTGGTTCTTAGCACCCACAGTTCACAACTACTTGCAAACTCTTAGCTCTGCAAGCATCTGCATTATGAACACAGGCACACGCACATGGCATGAGTGGTTAGGCACAAAGCCCAAATAGGCCTTTATCTGGATGCGTTGTGCTTTTGTCTTCTGGCATCAATACCAATCCATCCTTTATAAACATAGCTAGTGAGTAAAAGTATGAAGTTCCATGGAGAGATTCAGAGTTAAGAAAGCCTTTCTGTAGCAGAAACCTATGCTTTCAAAGTGTTCTCTGGGTGGTACTTAAGAGCTGTACTCAGGAACCAATGAGCTTCCTAACACTTGAGAAAGGTGGGGGAGGGCATATGAGAATACACATTTAATGTTTAAGTACTGAACCTTAGAACTGTAAAGGAGAAGTATGTTAAGGGTAAGGGCCAATCAAAAAACATAATGAACATATTTACACAAAACTACCACACAGGTCTCCAAAGATACTTGTCTGAACCATAATTTGCTACACAAAATGACTTCCAATGTCATGCTTTTAGCAAGCATTACCCTGGTGTCACAATAAATACATAAAAGATACCAGATCCCATTTCTGAAGGTTCTTAATGAAAACCACTTGATCTCATTTTAGAAAGACTGTCACTTCTATTTCCTTCCTTCAATGACCTAAAATTTCTAAGCTATTTTTAAAACTGCATTACCACCTTACTTTAAATTCTAATGGTCTTATAATTATACTTTAAATTAGCATGCACTCCTTTAACTGATATTCTTCATTAAAAAAAATAATTGATTCAATATACCTCAAATTCTGCTCCATAAGTCACAATCAGCAGAAAGCACTAATGAACTGTGTACTTACAAAAAAGTGGCTGTTATTGTGTAGATTCCCAGCACACAGTTCAGTTATAGTTATTGGGCTCTCTCCATAACAATTAGTACCTGAAGAGCAGGCTAAGTAAGCTTCAGTTACACTTGATGACTAAACCACTGCCACTCAGCCTACAGTCCTCTCCCTACCATGCTTCTAATCACCTTACCTAGCTTTATTTAAAACTATTTAAAAAAGAAAAGATGTACTACCTAAGAGGAAACAAAAGAGAAGAATGAACATCAAACATGCTGCAAAGTATTCAGAATTAGAGCATGGGGGCTATGTAGCTTCACAAATGTCGATAAAACAAGAGCCTGAGTACCTAAAACACTGCTGTTTTTAAAGCCCAACATGTACCTACATGTACTCTACATGTACCTATACATGCCTGCACATGTACCTACACATACTCTACATGTACCTATACATATCTGAATATATATATATATACCTACATGTACTCTACATGTACCTATACATACCTGCATATAGATATACCTACATGTACCTATGCATACCTGCATATATATATACTTACATGTACTCTACATGTACCTATACATACCTGCATATAGATATACCTACATGTACCTATGCATACCTGCATATATATATACTTACATGTACTCTACATGTACCTATACATACCTGCATATATATTTACTTACATGTACTCTACATGTACCTATACATACTTGTACATGTACCTACATGCACTCTACATGTACCTATACATACCAGCATATGTACCTACACATACTCTACATGTACCTATACATACCTGCATATATATATATACTTACACATATTCTATATGTACCTATACATACCTGCACATGTACCTACACGTACTGTACATGTACCTATACATACCTGCACATGTACCTACACGTACTCTGCATGTACCTATGCATACCTGCATATGTACTCTACATATACCTGGAAGGGATCACCTGTGATCACTTGTATCTTAAATGTAGACAAACTCTGTCGTGGAAGGTCTCTCATGGTCTGTTACCTTCTTGATAAGGGACTGAGTCTGTCAGAAACTATAACATCCCCTATCTGCAAATGTTTGACAGATCTCAAAATATTGACAATTTTAGCACTTTGGCTATCAAACAAAAACAGTAGTGCTACTTGGTTCTGAAGTGCACTTGACTTGACACAAGGGGATGCTGAAAATACAGTTCTCTTTCTCCTACATAACTTTCCAAGTGGTGGCAGTGACACCATGACAGATTAACTTTATGGTTTAACTGATGGTTAGAAAACAAAATCCCCAGTCTGGATTTTAACATGACAATGGAAAACAAGGCTATCAAAATCAAGGGGGAAAACTGGGAAGTGTTGATTTCCCAAAAAATGGTCCCTTTTCTCAACAAACTGTCTACACAAAAGTAGAGTAACCCAAGCTACAGGGAATGACATTACCTACCACTTACCAATGACCCAGACAGAAAAGCTGAGGAGTCTGTCATCTGCTAGAATGATAAATACATGTATTGCTCTGAAAACAAACCCACAAAGGTAAACAGTAACTTCAAAAGAAACGAAGATCACCCCTCACCAGTCTTCCTGTGGGCTCCTTCATTCCTATCTTGACCTGACTTTTGCTTGTTTGTCTATCTGTGTAGGATTTTTGTTTCCTTCAAATCTACATAGCATTTAACAGCTGACTTGCTCGCCCCTTTTTAGCGCTGCCCATGGGCAAACTGTGGGTAAGGCAGGGATGGTAATAAAGCTTGCTTCCAGAGAGTCACTATAAGGAAAACCAGTGGTTGCGTGGCACATAAACTTGGCAGTAAGGATTGTGCTCAGACCAGTGCCTGAAACAGAGTAAGTGCTCAGGAAAAATTAACCATCCAAATCATCAAAACCAGTTTTCCTGACAGCACTTAGGAGTCAGGATCTCTCACACTTCAAGACCAATCTTCATCTCCAGCTTACCTTTTTCATATAAACTTAAAACAGTACCCACATAGACAGGTGTACAAGTCAGAAATAATCAAAGCACAGACCAGTTTAAGAACACAATGAGTTACAGCTTGAGTCCTTCCATGTAGCCCTTCTCTTTGCTCTTACTACAAAGTGTAACTAACTTGACTCCTTTTTGACTTTGGTTTTTTTTGACGTTTCCTTATTCAGAGCTAAGTATGGATCTAACACCTTGCTAGACAAGCACAACCCAGAAAGCTACATCACAAACCTTACTGCTTTTCATTGTCTATATTCTTAACAATAATGCAACTTCATTCTATGTGTTTCTGAACTTTAAAAAGTTAGGACGGGGGAGAATACAAAATACAGTCTTCTACATTTACTATGTTTCCCCTCTATATTTATGTTCCTTTAGTTTGAGAGAGGGTCTTCCCTCTATGGGTAGTCAAGATTATCAGGTAATAAAGTGTGGCTAGTCTCAAGCCTGTACCTGTCCCCTCGGCCTCCAGAGCAGCTGGGATGGCAGCTGTGCACAACACACCTGGCTAAGGCTCCCCTTTAGTACTAGTCTCCAGGCAATGTTTCCCTGGGGCAGTGTCTTTCCAACATTACCATCACAGGGCTTAATGGCCCAAGCCTTTAGCCCAGCACTTGGGATACAGGCAGACAGAGATCTCTGTGAGTTTGATATTAGCCTGGTCTACCTAGACAGTTCCAGGCCAGTCAGGGTTATATAGTAAGATCCAGTCTCAAATAAAAAAACCAAAAAAGCATCAAGTCTCCATGAACATTGGAAAATGTTCTTAGTAGCACTGTGAAGCCAAGACTAAGAGCAGTAATGTGAACACTCAAGTGTTGGAGGCAGGATTTCAAGGTCAAGGTCAGTCAAAGCTGCAGGACAAGATATTTTCTGCAAAAACAACAGACTTAAGAGAATTAATGAATCAGAGTGCATACAGCGCCCATCACTGCCACTTTACACTCACATTCCTTGTCTTACCTAAGTATTCTGTTTGTTTTCTGCCCTCCCAACAATATTTTCAAGCCTTTTACATTGTTGCCAACCTAATGTACAAATTACAAACCAGGGGCTGGAGAGATGGCTCAGCAGTTAAGAGCACTGACTGCTCTTCCAGAGGTCCTGAGTTCAGTTCCCAGCACCCACATGGTGGCTCACAACCGTCTGTAATGTGATGTGATGCCCTCTTCTGGCCTGCAGCATATATATAAACACAGAACACTCATACATAAATAAAAAAAATTACACACCAGTTTGGTCTTTGATACTAATCAACATTTTTATGTTCATGGTGTGTGGGTGTGTATGTGTGTCTGTGTTTGTGTGGGGGGGGGAAGAGGAGGAGAATGGACACATATGTGCAGAGGTCAGATGGCAACTTGGAAGTCAGTTCTCACCTTCCACCTGGTTCTGCTACTGGGTTGTCTTCCTGGCTAGCCAGCCTGCAAGCTTCCTAGCAGTTCTCCTGTCTGCTATCCACCTCACTGTAGGAGACTGGGATTACAGACGGGCACCACCTTGTCCTGATGTTTCACATAGGCTCATCGGGCTTCAGCAGATACCACTTTTACCTGCCATCTCCCTGCCCTGGTTTCCTATTCTTATTGACATGTACGGCTTGCCCATCAGGACAGTTTTAGCCTTTTGCCACTAATATGTACTGACACATTCCATTACGTCTGATCATTTCTGGATGGGTCTGCTTCATATACCATCATCCATACTAATACTGTCAAGCACTCTTTTCCCTTGTACCTTTTGTGATTGATTCAAAAATCTCAATCAGTCATACAACTATTGCCCTGGATTATCTTCTAAACATTTTATAGTGTCACCTTCAATATCAACCTGTATATGACTGTTTCTAATTACATAAATTAGATACATCCCATGATGAGTAAGTTCCTATTTGCTAATAAGCACACATATAAACAACTATAATTTTAAGGTATGAAAGTAGTGTAAGTGAGCTCTAGTGCCAAGGCTCTGCTGAGCTATCCTGACAATCTCCTAGAATATCCTGCCCTCTTTGAGGGTATCATGTACCCCACAAGTCTCCTTCCTAACTCCTGCCATAAACTGAACCTACCTCCTCTTGGGCTCTACCATACATTACAACAATGTGTTTGATAACTAGACTATAGACTCTCTGGGAACAAAATGTCTACAATCAGACACCTAAGGACTTAACAGTTAAAAACAAATTGTTAGATGAGTAAATGTTCAAATCTTATGGAAGTCAAATGTGCTGGCTTAGTGACTACAAATAGGGGCTGTGTAGTCACACTGCCTTGACTGGAATCCCAGCAACACCATTTAAGAGCTGCATAGCATTGCACAAACTGCTTACCCTAAATTGAGTGCACCATAGTTGACAAAATGTAGTACACAGTTCAAAGAATATGCTGGAGACTAAATGAGATTATGAAGTGTTTATACAAACTAAAAGTTCAAAACATTATTGTTGTTCTTTCCATTAAATTCTGTTTTTTATCACCTTTTATAACTCCTTAGTACCAAGTCTTTAGCATTTCAGAAACTTCTAATTCTCTGGGATAAACACAAGAGAGCCAAATTATTAAAAAAGTAAAATTACATGAGAAAATAACCATGTACATAAAAGCAATAATGCTAGCAAGGAGAAATGAGACCTCCTGTTGGAGACCACGCATCCATGTCTACCCTCCCTCCACAATCCTCCTCCAGAGCCACATGGAAGAAAATTCTGGATGTAATTACAGGGAGTTGTAAATTCCTTTATACTTTGATACAGCCATCAACTTCTGTCTTCTTTGCAGCTACAACTTGGCTTTACTGTAGGTAGTTACAATGAATAGTTAAACAGAGCTGTTGGAAGCATAATCCAATTACAACAGTGAGACAGTATAGTTGTAGAATAACAAAAAAAATAAAGTCACTTTTCACCAAAAGAAATCTTTAATAAAGATATATATATACATAAAACATAGGCTGTGTTGTATTTGAATCTGGAAAATCCCCACATGCTCATTTGTACCTCTTGATCCCAGCTTGAGGCCTTATTTTGAAACCTGTAAATCCTTTAGGAAGTAGAGACTATTGGGCAAAAGATCACCAGGAGTAGGCCCTTCAAAGTTATACCTTTGATTCCAACCTGTTTTCTCTGCTTCCTGGTCCACAGCACATGCCCCATACTACCGTGAGCTCCACACAGTCTCACCTTTTAGCTCCCTGAGGCTCAGCTAAGCAGTGAGCTCCACACTGTCTTACCTTTCAGCTCCCTGAGGCTGAGCTATGCAGTGAGCTCCACATTGTCTCACCTCCTTTCATGAGCTCCACCTCCTTTCAGCTCCCAGAGGCTGAGCTATTCAGTGAGCTCCACACTGTCTCACCTCCTTTCAGCTCCCTGAGGCTATGAGCTGTGCTGTGAGTTTCACCATGCTTTCTTTCCTTTCAGCTCCCTGAAACAATGAGCTAATAAACTTCCCTGGGGGGCTTCTGTCAGGTATTTTCAAAAGTGACTGATACAAAAAAAAATCTCTAGAAAGTTACATACAGAGAGTAACAGGCAGTTTTTCTGGGACATTTAAAGTCCAAAATGTTAACAGAAATGCAGAGAGAAAAGACTTGGATATTAGACTAGAGGCCATTCTTATTACATTTTGGCAAACAATCTACCTGTAGTTTGTTCATGTTCTGAAAAATCTGAGCAATGCTCAATTCAAAAGTAATGGGCTAATTTATATTTAAGGAAGAAGATTTCAAGACATCATAGCATACTTTTAACCTGATTTACAGTAAGGACAAAAAAAAAGAAAAAAAACAGCACAAGGATTTGGAAAACAGGCAATCTAGCTAAGAACACCTTTCAAGTCGTGGATGAAACAAGGATAGAAAATACTGTAATTATTAAAGAGATCAACACCATTAAAGAGAAGCAAGACAAGGTATACTGTGATCGTCCAAAATTTGTCTCACTGCTAAGACTCCAAGGAACAAGTGGGAGGCATGGCCTTGTTAGAAGAGGTATGTAACTTTAAATTTTTCAGAGCCTACTTTTAATGATGGTTTTTAAATGTTTTAACCTCTCTTCTAATACACCACCCACTGGAGGTAGGGGAAGAGAAAACATATGGGAAGCAACTCCCATCTGTGTTGTCTGGAAATCCGTAGTTTAGTTCACAGGTCAGTAATGGCAGCTCAATCCATTCATAAACACTTCACGGATACACCTGTAGTTTAGTTCAGCAGTCTCGGGATAGTAGTAGCAGTGCCTCAGCCAAACCAACACAAGTCAGTAGGGGAAATCAGTAGGAATGACAGAAGTTTTCAGCTGTGTCTCTCTCAGCAAAATGAAGATCAGTGAAGACTGAGACCAAGAAGCGTTTAGCTATGTAAGCAGGTCAAGCTCAGGCTCAGTCACTGCCCATTGGGCCTATTTATACTCCTTCCAAACATCATATATCCTCCACAGGTCTTGTCTCAGCACTTGAGTCTGTCACAGCTGACATCACTGTTAATCAGCCTGAGAGCAAAGAAGTGGCAACAAACTGTAGCACACACAACACCACAAGTTTTTTGGCGAGTTTCTCTCTATGGAGTCCTAACAAATGGAGTTCAACTACGAAATGTGAGGCAGACCAATACTTGTATGTCTTGTTCTCTTTCTGCCTGGAACTTGCAGATCTCAGATATGCATGCATGCTGCCATTATGGCTTCCAGCCATGATGGTCACTAACTCTCTACAACTATGAGTCCCTAATTAAATGGTTTCTTTTATAAGCTGTGCCTTTTCACAGCAAAAGAAAAGTAACTAAGACACTATGGCACCCAGAAAACGCAATGACAGTTGCTGCTAAGAGCAGAGAAATCAAGATTCCTATGCCCACCCAAAAACTACAACACAGAGCTAAAGGTCCCACTAGCTGGAGCCTGCACAAGTTGTACAACAACAGCAGCTACCACCTGTTGCCACCCTGACTTGATGCATTCAAACACTTAAGTACGCACAAAAGCTGGAAGATCAGCCAGCACCTGAAATGCCACTTCTCCCAGCTTCACCAGTTTTTAAGTCCAGCAAACTAAGTAGTAACAAGTCATGTTAAACTTTTTTACTTTGGAAGTTACCCTCCTATTTTGAAGGAATTCATTGTTGTGAGAATTGTGCCAAAGGAAATATACTGTCTCTCTCCAGTCCCTAGAAACAAGGAGAGTTTGGCCAATTTTATGTCCTCACTTAGAACTTTGAACATCACAAAGATGCAGAGGTAGGAAAAGGTTCTTTTCCTGTGGCAGAGGGGACTATCAACAAAGGTAGCAGCTTTCTACAGCAGTGACTTTGTCACGGCTACATATGGGATCCAGCTTGTGGTATGACTTCAAACAGCCAGTCTCTCTTCAAACACATTTCTCCAGCCTGCCCTTTAATTCTGAAAGCTATCTACTATCTTCCAGGACACGCCCCTTCTGTTTCAGTCAGTCAAAACCCATCCCTACAGTTGACACCCAAAAACTGCGTGGCACTGCACACCTCGGCCTCAGAGAATGCTGTATCATCAGCACTAGACTGTACTGCCAATGCCAATTAGTAGCTCAGTCCTCCACTACCCATCCTTCAGATTACTTAGTGCACAGGCTGGAGCAGAGCAAGCAGGCCGTGTTCTCTGTACGAACTCCACAGCAGGGAAGGCAACATTGTGTTGAACCACCATCTTGCATTCTAAAACATCCTGACCGACACTGACTTGACACTAAGTGTCAAAGAACCACTGGGAGCTGCACAGCTTCACTCATTCATGAATTTACACACTGGGATTCTTTCCATCACCTAATTAGGAATCAACTTTCTTAAAGGAGAAAAAAAAAATTAGGATTCTATTTCACCAGAGTTCTCTTCCAGTAAGAAAAGCCATCCTTTTGGGAAAACCATCCTTTGACAAACCCTTGCCACCAAACTCAAATGCTATTTCCTGCAAGGTTTCACCACCCCAACAGGCAAGTAGGTAGAATTTCCTCTGTACTTCCGATCTCTGTTCTAGCACATTTCTTAAAATAGCTATCTCCTAAACCTGATCTCAAAATCACCTTTTCCAGCATCTAGAATGATGGCCGGCACAAACAGGAAGTGCTGCTTTTGAAGTGGAGACATGCTTTTGTATCAAATCCGATCTTTGTGCTACCCTGCAACTTTTCTATAAATAAAAAAAAAAAAAGGTTTAAAAAATGTTTTCTCAATAAAAATAATTTTAATGGATCCAGTGTTGTAAGCAATTATTACGCCTGCTATACCAGAAAGTTTGTACAAAGTTTGGCAGTACAATCTAGTGTTGATACAGCATTCTCTGAGGCCGAGGTGAGCAGTGCCACTCACAGTTCTTGGGTGTCAACTGTAGGGATGGGTTTTGACTGACTTAAAGTCCTATTTGTAACAAGACTTAGCACTAAACATTTGAATGTGGACATTAATTCTGTTCAAGTTATTTAATGGATGTTTATACATTGGGAGTAACTGCTACTAAGCAAGGCTGTCTTGCTTTATCATCCCACTAATTAGGTATGTGACTAGCCCTGTCAGGTACAGGCTAAAGAGTTATCACTCAAGTCACATATCATTAGATATGATTGCCCATAAGAAATCCTCGTGTGTGTGTGTGTGTGTGTGTGTGGTGGTAGTGTGCTCACAGATTCCAGCTCCACCAAGGGATCCTATTCCAGAACTCTTCATATAAACGGGCCACTGAAAACCCAACACAACCAACAGGGGTCAGCAGCTACTGTTCTCAACGCCCAGCAGACAGATCAGAGGGAAGCACCGCCACCCGGTGCTCCTGAGGACCAGGAGGTAGGTGGGAAGGGGCTGCCCACGGCCGCCTGAGCGGCCAGTCTCCCGATAGTCGCGCAGAGCAGGAACCTCCCTTTCTGTCATGGGCTCCTGTCACCAGCACAGCATAACGGAAGAAGCGCGAGTGGCAGCGGCTTAAGCAGGGGAGCCGAGTGCACTAAAGCGGGCGGCCCGGAGCCTGAAGGAAAGCCATCCCTCTGAGCGGACGCGGTGCAGGGCTACGGCTGCGGAAGCGTGCTCCCTCGGGACGAAGAGGAGAACGGCCAGATCTCGGAGCCGAGGACTGCGCGGAGACTCTGAGCAAGGCTGTCAACGCGCCAGCCGAGGGCAAACCCGTGACCGAGGGGCCGGAGAGGGCGCGAGGCCGCCGCGACGCCGTCTGCTGCGGCGCGGGCCGGAGGGCGCCGGGCAGCGGGACGTGCGCAGAGGACAGGCGAGGGCGTGGGTCCCGGCGTGCGGCGGGGCGGCGTCGGGCCCGGCGGGGAGGGGCGGAGGCGGGGGAGGGGGCGGGAGCGCTGCCGGCCCGCGGGCTCCCGACGCCGCGCCACCCGCCCGGGCCCGTAGGCCGCCGCCCCCGGACCCCGCGCCGACGCCGGACCATCCCCGCCCCCAGAACCCCCGCCCCGCCGGAGAATAACTCACCTGTTTGTCGGGGAAATCGCTCCTGCTCGGCCCTCTGACTGACTCCTCCGGCTCACCGTCTTCCCTCTGGGAGGAAGGGGCGGGACTTCCTGTCTCTCCGTTGAGCCACTTCCGGCGGTTCCCAGGGCGACTACGCTGGATGGCGCACAGAACACCATAACCGAAAAACAAAGATTTCACAGTTGCCTTGGCTAAAGACCTAAATTCACGTTCTCTATTTTTCCTAGAATGGCCGACGGCTCGGCGTGTCGACTTGCTTTCAACCCATCGGTACTTTCCGGAAGTTCCTACGGGAGAAAACAGGAAGTTCCACCCTCCCTGCTGGAAGGGAAACGGAAAGCCTAGAGAGTCAATCTGTAGGGCAGAAGCTGTTTGGGCTCAGTGACGGCCGGTTCTTCGTGGAAGGACAGTCGTCTTCCCGAAGATGCTCAATGGGACCGTCCCCGCACCACCCCGCGCCCTGTCTCCATCTCTGGAACCCGAGGGCGGTGCTGGGAAGGGCAGGGGCGGGGCCTGTGCTAGGGCCTTCCTCTGCATCGGGTCCCCTAAGGAGTCAGCTTAGAGCCTCTGGGGTTCTCTTATGAAGGCTATGTGTGACAGAGTGCTACCCTAGATAATGAAAACAGATAATCCACCGACGCCAGAATGGGGTCTCCCATGTGTTGACTGCAGGGAGACGCGAATCTAATGGCTCCTGAGAATAATAATCTTGTTGAATTTTCATTGTGATTCTCGTATCCACGGTAGGGAAATGCAATCTAAGAGAAATCAAATAACCGTTTCCAAGATTACACAGCTAGTAGAAGTGGAACATAACTCTAAACTCAAGGGTCAACCTTTTCTAGTCTATAGTGCTGACTCACATGTCATGGCCAAAACTGGTTTACACGTCTCATCTTAAGTACAGTATAGGACTGGGTAGGATGTGTTGCTCCAGTGGCCCCGGCTCTTAAATAATTTCCACAGTGCCTACAGTTAGCAGAATGAGAACAGTACGGGTACATAAGCAAACTTAATTAGAAAGGAAGGGACCGGGTGGTGATGTCACACGCCTTTAATCTCAGTACTCAAGAGGCAGGGGCAGGCTGATCTCTGGATCTCAGCCAGCCTGACCTACCAAGTGAGTTACAGCACAGCCAGGACTACACAGAGAAACCTTGGCTCCAAAAAACAAATGAATAAATAAAGGGTAGGTGCTGGGTAGGAAGCTATATTCTTATCCCTGTAACAAAAGGCTGGAATACCTAACAAGCAGTTTAAAGGGTTTATTTTGGCTCACAGTTTTAGAGTATACATTCCTATGCTGGAGAAGGAATGGGGAGTGGCTTCCTCAGTGGTTAACAGAAGCTTTTGGAGGCTGCTACACTTAGGCACATCCAGAAACAAACCTCAGACAGGAACCAGAGGTGGTTATAAATTTCAGGGGCCCTCCCCTAGTAACCCCTTTCTGCTCCGTGTCTCAAACGTTCCACAGTCTCTTCCAAGCACTTTCTTTTTTTTTTTTTTTTTTTTTAGGTTTTTCGAGACAGGGTTTCTCAGTGTAGCCCTGGCTGTCCTGGAACTCACTCTGTAGACCAGTCTGGCCTGGAACTCAGAGATCCTCCTGCCTCTGCCTCCCAAGTGCTGGGATTAAAGGTGTGCGCCACCACTGCCCGGCTCTTCCAAGCACTTTCAACAGCCTGGGAAGAGGCAACAAGCACATGAGCCACTGAGGATCATTTCTGATTCCAGCCATAATAGGAGTCAATAATTGAGTTAACACAACATCATAGGATTGAATTCATCTTTGTGCCCATGTGATTTTAATATATTCCATCAGGGAGGTAAAGCTAAGTGCAGGGACACAGTGATTGGCATTAGCTGACGATTTAAGTCTAGAGACATAAGCTGGGTACTGGTAATGCATGCCTTTAATCCTAGCACTTGAGAGGCAGAGACAGATCGCTTGAGTTCATGGCCAGCCTGGTCTACAGAGTGAGTTCCAGGACAGCTAGGGTTAGAAAAACCTTGTCTCAAAAAAAAAAAAAAAAAAGACTAGAGACAGGTCAGGCCCTGAGTTTGATCCCAAGCACTTCACACATACCAAAGCCAGGATGTAGTATGACACACTAGGAGGTCATTTCCTGGTGAGAAACTTCAATGTCAACAAAAGGGACTACATGGAGCCACTTCTAATTATACCTTCCTTTTTAAAAACAGAGAGTTCTAAAAACAAAACAGAAAAAAGTCACATAGCACAGATTAGTTCATCTCTTAACCTCATCAAAGACCCTTCTTTATGTAACAGCAATTAACACAACAGAGAATGAAGAAGAAAAGAAACCATGAATTACTCAGCTCTAGCCAAGAGTGGTGGCACACGCCTTTAATCTCAGCACTTGAAAGACAAAGAAAGGGGGATCTCTGAGTTCGAGGCCAGCCTGGTCTACAAAGCAACTTCCAGGACAGCCAGGGCAGTTCCAAAGAGAAACCCTGTCTCAGAAAACAGAAAAAGAAATGCTCGGTCCTAAATGGAGCACCTATAACATTTGAAAAGGATTCTGAGGTAAGACCTTGTGGGAGGAAGTGTTCCTCTGGGGGCGTGGACTTGGAGGTCTCAAAAGCCCATGCCAGGCTCATGTTCTCTCTTCCTGGTGCTGCACACCTCTCAGCTACTTCTTCAGCACCATGTCTGCTGGTGGGCAGCCATGCTCCCAGCCATGAAGATAATGGACTAAACCTAAAGACACTATAAGCAAGCCCTAATTAAATCCTTTCTTTTATAGGAGTTTCCATGGTCATGGTGGCTCTTCACAGCAATATGACAGTGACTTAGAAGGAGGGTGACTGTAAGGAACTGTTACCTGAACACAGAAGGGTAGTTGCACACATGCACACACAGCGGTGTCACCTCATGGCAGTCATGACAGCAGGCTCAAACCAAAATGCCAGCATAAAGAGATGAGATGAGCACAAAGTCCTATTCCTTCTGAGGTTGCTATTGGCAGTTGATAGTGACTGGGAGAGAAAATCTGTTTTCTTTAAGGGTGTATGGTCTCTGGGAGGGGGGCTGTCAACCATGCTCCAGTAGAAAGCCACACACACCCAAGAGTATAAGGGCAGCACAAATTGAACATGATATTCTTTTTAAAAAACAAAAACAAAAAGAGGACACAAAACTGGGTAGCTGAGAAAAGAAGAGTAGATCTGGAATGAGTTAGAGACCATAGTGACTGTGATCAAAATACAATGAACAAAATTTTTAACTAATAAAAATTGCCGCCGGGCAGTGGTGGTGCACGCCTTTAATCCCAGCACTTGGGAGGCAGAGGCAGGCGGATTTCTGAGTTCGAGGCCAGCCTGGTCTACAGAGTGAGTTCCAGGACAGCCAGGGCTACACAGAGAAGTCCTGTCTCGAAAAACCAAAAAAAAAAAAAAAAAAAAAAAAAAAAAAAATTGCCAAAAAAGGAAAACTGAAAAAAAAAAAATTTAAAAAAACAGAAAAAAGAACTGGTGATTCTCTAAAGTATTTATAAATGTAAAAAATATCCATCAAAATTAATAAATATAATATATTGAAGCCCCAATCTGTGAAAGACAATGCTAAATGTTTTACCCATATCATTTTGCTACCAATGACTACAATAAAGACATTATCATTCCTGCAAAGAAAACTGTTAGTCACTTGTGACAACATTCCTGACCAAGGTAACTTAAGGAAGTATTTCCTATGGTTTTACAAGTGTTAGTCTACTATGAGAGGAATGACATAAAGTAACATGAAGCAACTAGTCACATGGTGTCCTTAGGAAACAGAGAGAAAGGAATGCTGATCTTCTCAATGTTCAGTCCCAGGCTCTGACCCGTCTACATTCGGGCTGGGCCTTCCCTCCTTTTTTTTTTTTTTTTTTTAATTTATTTATTCATTTATTTATTATATGTAAGTACACTGTAGCTGTCTACAGACACCCCAGAAGAGGGCATCAGATCTCATTACGGATGGTTCTGAGCCTTCTCTCCAGCCCCGGGCCTTCCCTCTTTAGTTAAACCTTCTTGGAAACATCTCCATAAACGTGCCCACAGGTGTTTCAATGCTGATTTTAAATGCAGTTAGATTTAATAAAACACACACACACACACACACACACACACACACACACACAGAGCACCACACCTGTGTTTTAATTAAAACATAACACTTTAAGTCATAGAATTGCAACCCAGGCCCCTAAAGTTTCATTTCATCTTACAAAGCAAAGTCCATGTATTCCATCCCTAAAAGTTCCCAAAATAGAGCTGGAGAGATGGCTTAGTGGTTAAGAGCACTGACTGCTCTTCCAGAGATCCTGAGTTCAATTCCCAGCAACCACATGGTGGTTCACAACCATCTTTAATGGGATCTGATGCCCTCTTCTGGTGTGTCTGAAGACAACGACAGTATGCTCATATACATAATATAAATAAATCTTAAAAAAAAAAAAAAAAAAAAACTCCCAAAATATTTAGCAGTGTCAACGCTGCTCCCTGTGGGCACACAGTGGCACACACCATTAATCTCAGGCAGAGGCAAATGGATCTCTGAGTTTAAGGTCATCCTGTTCTATACGGTGAGTTCCAGGCCAGCCAAATCTATACAGTAAGACCCTGGGTCCAAAAATTAAAAAATTAAAAAGCCTGGAACACTTTCTTGTGGTATCAGGCTGGTTATTCATTTTTCCTGTTGGACTGCACCTCCTGGCAGATTTTTTTTATCTTATGAGAGATGAGAGAAGTGGTGGAGAAGAAACTCAAAATTACCAGAAATCTTTAAGATGACCCCTTAGGAATGTTATTTTCTACCCTGAAACTTGGAAAAAATGTTTGGCTCCAAGTCCTATCTTTTTTTTTTTTTTTTTTTTTTTTTTGGTTTTTTTTTTTGAAACAGGGTTTCTTTGTATAGCTCTAGCTGTCCTGGAACTCACTCTGTAGACCAGGCTGGCCTTGAACTCAGAGATCCACCTGCCTCTGCCTCCCGAGTGCTGGGATTAAAGGTATGCGCCACCAACTCCCGGCTTCCAAGTCCTATCTTAAGAGGCAATGTAACATAATATAACATGATATAACATAACATGATATGATATAATATAGCATAATATATTAGAGTATAATGTGATATAAGAAAACATAACATAATACAGTGCCACACAGAGCCTGGCAACTCTCCGAGGCACACCTATGAAAACCACAGGGTTTCTTCCCGAGACCTCAAACTTGCTAGGTTCCCAAGTGCTTTCTGAAGACAGCAACACTTTGACCTGCTTGAACATACACAGAGCAAAATCCACTGAGTACTGCATGAACTGAAGTCTCCCTCAAACAGTAAGTCACACCTTTGAAGACCAAGCATTTCACATGGTTGATTGTTAAACTACCGAATGATTGGGGTGAGTTGGGATGTTGCAATTCCGGAGCCAAATTATCTTGGGCTATCTTATCCTTCTAAATAACCACCCAAGGTCTACTGCTGTTTGATCTAACGTCCTTGTAGGTTAAATCCCTTTGGAATGTACAAACAGATCCCTCCCTTCCACCAACCCAGAAGCTTTAACATGTCATCAGATAACATCTGGAGCCTAGAGAGGCTTCCCCACTTTGCCACCTCACGTTTCCACCAAAATATTCAAAAGGCACATTGATTTTTAATGCTATTACTATAAAAAATTTCATGAAGGCAGGCATGGTGGTCCAGTGCCTTTTGTCTCAGCACTCGGGAGGCAGAGGCAGGTATACCTCTCTGTATTCAGCCAGCTTGGTCTACATAGCAAGTTCCAGGCTAGGCAGCTATTATTGCTATGGAGCACGATATTTGGGGAGCCTGTACCTGTATTCTCTGCCCATGGCTGCTCATATCAGACTTTAGACAGCCCTAGGAGAGAGGTGTGAGCTGCTTCTATTCTTACCACTGACTTATGGTATGCCACTTTTCCTGAGTCTGTTTGTCTTCACCCCTGATTTTGAGGGCAAAGACAGACCAAAACAAAGTGTTCCTCCTAAGCCCATCTTTGTTGAACTAAGATATTTATTGGGGGTTATACTCACAAGACTCTAGGGGACTCAGCCAGCTGGATCCCTGAGAAGTCACACTCCAACATTGGAGATGACTCATTATCACTGTGTCTCTAGGTAGTCTGGGCAGTTTGCAGGCGACTCTACTGCCAAAGGCTCTCCATTGTCAGGCATGGTGGTCACAGCCCTATCCCAGCGAGTGCCTTCAGCAGATGGGGTGGATCTCATCCTTAATCCCAGTGTTTGAGAGGAAGCTGTGAACTTCCAGCCAGCCTGGTCTATAGAGTTAGACTCTGTCTCAAATGGAATAATTTTCACTACCTGCAGTGTGCAGAGACTAAATGGAGTGCCCATCCACAAATGCAACATCTAGAGTGGGTCCCTCCCACAGAAAAGGGGTAGAAAGTTTGTAAGAGCAGAGGCTGGCTAGGAAGGACCAAGCTAAAACCGTGTCTTCGGAAGTGACAGGGCCAGTGCACTCAACAGCTCACTGCAACTGTGCTAGTCTGCACAAGACCAAGCCGGCCAGCATCTGTCATGGAGGAAAAGAGGGTTTGTGAGCCCCCACCCCTAACTAAGGAGCTATGGACAACTTGCAGATTCTGACTAAAAGAGATTCAGCTTTCCTTACAGTTACAGCTCATAAGAGATCCACCACAGCACAGCGGATAACCTCACGTCCAGGAGGGCAGCACAGATTGGTCATACATGTTACTAAACAAAAAGGACATGAAGTTGAGGGTGTCATGAGGTGGAAGTGGGTCTGGGGGGGAGGAGTGAGGAACCAAGATGATTAGGGCACATTTATATGAAACCCTCAAAGGATTTTTTTTGTTGTTGTTTTGTTTTTTGTTTTGTTTTTTTTTTTTTTTTGGTTTTTTGAGACAGGGTTTCTCTGTATAGCCCTGGCTGTCCTGGAGCTCACTCTGTAGACCAGGCTGGCCTCAAACTCAGAAATCCACCTGCCTCTGCCTCCCAAGTGCTGGGATTAAAGGCGTGCGCCACCACTGCCTGGCCCTCAAAGGATTTTTTAAAAGACCTTTTAAAGAGTCTCCTCCCTGCAATTGATTACCACTCACATATCCTTGCGGACGGTCCTCATTAGTTTTCTCTTTCCATCCTTACAGGAATTTGTTTGGTTTCTCTCTTTCTTCTTCTTCCCTTCTCTCTCTGTGCGTGCACCCTTTCTCTTTTTCTCTTCCCCCTCACCCCCTCCATGGTGACTTTCCTTGGGGCCAGTGAAATCGCCTGAGAGCAGCTTCCAATAAACCTGCCTATATATAATCTGAGCTGTCTTGAATTGGCTTGTTTCACCAGCAGAGAAATAGCTTATCAGAATTTTGTGTGCATTGGGGTTTTCTCGGATGCATACAATGGCACATGTACGGGGAAGACATACAGAAGACAACCTATAGAAGTTGACTCTCTCCTTCCACCATGTGGGGCCAGGGGGTCAGACCAAGCATATCAGCAAGCACTTTTACCTGATGAGCCATGTGATCAGACCGTGAAGGAAGCTTACTAAGCTCGGTCTAGTTCAGCATCATTTAGATGGTCATAACCACTCTCATGAAAGGCAGTATGTCACATAGCACAGTGCGTTCCCCGAGAGTGCTGAAGAGCACCGGCGGTTTGTGCTGTGTTCTCAGGAGGTTGTTTAGTCAGTACTTCAATGCTATGCTTTGTTCCTTTTGCAGTTAAATCCCCTTTATTCCTTCCATCCTTAGCTGGAAGGATAGAACCCATCTCATCCCGTTACTTAGGTGGAGAATGCAGAATCTAGTGTTTCCCTCTGCGGCTCTACTTCCCAGAACCCTGCACCCCTATTTTTACCTGCTGAAGTACCCCAGATCTCTGCTTTCTGGTTCTGAAAGTGGGGGGTGTAGATAGACTTTAAACAGCTCCATTTATTTGAAAATAGTAATTTACGATTTGAGAAGGGGGTTGGTCATTCCTGGTGACTAATTTTACAGTGTCATCTCATGTTTGAGTTCCCTGCCCCATCTTTGTTACTACCTCCGAATGCCTACTTACAATAACAGTGCAAATATGTATGCTAAGCACCCACTCTAGAATTTTAAATCTTAGCTCTTTCTGAATGTGTTTTGGTGCATTTCAGTGTGGGAGGTAATATAATTTAAAACTTTATATTTTCTACTCTAGTGAAAGGCATAATTTCTCTGACATATTTTTTCCCCTCTAGAATAAGGAATTACACTAGAATAGTGTTTTGAAATAGGATTTGTCGACATAATCACATTTTTTTCTTCTCTTCACTTCTATCCAAACTAAAATAGTTCGGGAACATTTATTTACTTAGCATAACTGCTAAGAAATTATAGTCATTACATCCACCATCACTTTCCTTATAAACCACATTTCATCACTGCAGAAAACCTTGTGTTTCTGTTCTTGTACTTCATCCATCAGCAAAGATTTCGGAGCTGAGCAAAGTCATTTCTCATTGATCTTGAATCAGCTGTCTTGAATTGGCTTGTTTCACCAGCAGAGAAATAAACTTTCTCAAATTGTGTATTGAAGTAGTTTTAATTTGCCATTTGAAAAATAAAACCCAATTCCCCAAATTTAAATTTCAATTAAAACTTATTTTAATTGTTCAGAGCTTGAGTGATTTTTTTTTTCAGTTGCCTATTGTATTAGTCAGGGTTCTCTAGAGTCACAGAATTTATGGGTAGTCTCTTTATACTAAGGGAATTTGTTGATGACTTACAGTCTGTAGTCCAACCCCCAACAATGGTCAGCAGCAGCTGTGAATGAAAGTCCAAGGATCTAGCAGTTGCTCGGTCCCACAAGGCACGCAGGCAAAGGAGAATCTTCCTTCTTCTAATGTCCTTATATAGGTCTCCAGTGGAAGGTGTGACCAAGATTAAAGTGTGTACCATCACACCTGGATCTGGGACTTGCTTTGTCCCAGATAACCTTGAACTCAGAGATCTCCTTGCCTTAGTCTCCTGGGATTCATAGCCACTATGCCTCAAGATCTCCTTGCCAAGATCCAGTTCAGACACTTGTATCTCCCAGCCTCAAGATCAGGATCACAGGTGAGCCTTCCAATTCTGGATTGTAGTTCATTCCAGATATAGTCAAGTTGACAACCAGGAATAGCTACTACAATCCACCCCTTGTCAACTTGACACAATATCTCATGTCCACATGAAACAATAACAAGGTCATGAATACGTCTAACATGATATAACTAATCTTGTACAATTGAAAATGCATTTGTAAATTTACAATGGGTCAATGTCCCTTGGGAACATTCTTTTAGTATCTCAACTTAAATACCAATTGATGTTAAAGAAATTGGAAGAAAGACAAATGTGTTCTTAACAAAATAAAACAGAAGCATTCTTATTACTTTATAATCCTCATTTCTGCAACTGGTTACGTGGCCTTAGCTGGTATTTCTAAATACCTTCCTCTACTACCCATTCTGTATTTCCTCTACCCTCTGCAAGCACCTCAGCAGGTCTTGGCTCTTTTCCTGGAGGTGTGACCCATACCTTCATTCCTGATGGGTCTGTGTGTCCCGCGCGCGCCTCTCGCCAGCAAGAAGACGCGCGACATGCAGGCCTCGTCTGCAGTTCAGCTTTATTCAGCCGTTGATGGAGGAAGAACCCGGGGCCCCAGAATGGCGCTGCTTATATAGCCCTGAGGCAGCGTGTCCTCCACTGATTGGCGCGCCCCGGGAGTGGGCGGTGATTAGTCACGTACACCCTTAATGTGCAGGCGCTTCAGGCGAGCCACCCTGCGCTATCCACAAGTTTCCTTAAAGCGACAGCGGGAGTCAGCGCCATCTGGTGATGGCGAATATCCTAACCGCTCCTTACATCTGTGTCCTTTGTCATCCTGCTTGGATTAGGCTGTTGTAGTTTCCCATTGACTTTAATCACAGGTCATGGTAGTAAGAGACACCCTAAGGGATCTCCTGCACTTCAGTCATAATCCTTCTTACCTCCATTGTGGAGAGGCATGGAGAGGTTTCCCCATGGTAATCTGGATCTATCACCCCTCCTAACACTGTAATTCCTTTCTTAGCCTGTTGGTTTAAGGGCATAAGAAGACCAAAATGACCAGGGGAAAGTCTGAGCTTCAAGTTCAATGGAATGGTTGTTGTGGCTCCTGGTAGGAGCTCCCCACACTGGAACCAAAACTTCTAGGCCAGCAGAACCTAGAGTTGTGAGGACAGGAAGCAAAAATGTTCCTAAAGGGTCACTCGGGGTAATAGTGAATGGAACTATTCCCTTTTCCATTCTTTGACTCTTTCACTCATGGATCCTGGCTATGGGAGAAACCATATATTGAACACTAATTCAAAGCATATACTGCCTTCTGAAGAACCCTGCCCCAGCCCTCCATGCTGCTGCCACCTAACTGGTGCTGTAACTGCATCTTCAAAGGCCATTCCATCTTTCTATCATACCAGCTGCTTCAGGATGATGGGGAACAGGGTAAGACCAGTGGATTCCTTGATTGTGGGCTCACTGTTGCACTTCTCTGGCTGTGAAATGAGTTCTTTGGTTGGAATTGATATTGTGTGCAATACCATGATGATGAATAAGGCATCTCCTAAGTCCATGGATGGTGGTTTTGGCGGAAGCATTATGTGAAGGAAAGGCAAATCCATAACCAAAATAAGTATCTACTCCAGTAAGAACAAAAAGTTGTCCTTTCCACGGAGGAAGTGGTTCAATATAGTCAACCTGCCACTGGCTTGCTGGATGGTCACCTTGAGAAATGGAGCCATATCTGGGGCTCAGTGTTGGTCTCTGCTGTTGACAGATCTGGCATTCAGCAGCAGCAGCAGGTGAGTGGAAGTCCGTGTTGTTGAGCCCAAGTATAACCTCTGTACTGACTGGTTTTGTGTCAACTTGACACAAGCTGGAGTTATCACAGAGAAAGGAGTTTCAGTTGAGAAAATGCCTCCATGAGATCCACTAATTTTCTCAATTAGTGATCAAGGGGGGGGGCCCTTGTAAGTGGTACCATCTGGTAGTCTTGGGTTCTATAAGAAAGCAGGCTGAGCAAGTCAGAAGAAAGCAAGCCAGTAAGAAGCATTCCTCCATGGTCTCTGCATCAGTTCCTGCTCCTTGATCTGCTTGAGTTCCAGTCCTGACTTCCTTTCGTGATGAACAGCAGTATGGAAGTGTAAGTTCAATAAACCCTTTCTTCCTCAACTTGCATCTTGGTCATGATGTTTGTGCAGGAATAGAAAGCCTGACTAAGACAACCCCCATCTCGCCCACCATGGCCACTTTGTTCATGTGCCCACTGAGCAATTACAGGGATGGCTGAGGAAAGAGGCTGACTGTCCACAGAAAGGGTCATCTTATTCACTTGATTGTTGAACTCCTCCCTCAGCTGAAGTTACCTTTTGGTGAGCATTTACATGGGACACAAATATTTTCACATCCTTTGCCCATTTGGAGAGATCTACCCACATATTCTTCCCCAGATGTCTTTCTCACCGGCTTTCCAATCATGATCTTCCCAAGTCACTGACCATCCAGCCAATCCATTGGCTACAGCCATGAGTCAGTGAACAATCATACATCTGGCCATTTCTTCTTCCAAACAAACTGTAATACCATGTGTACTGCCCAAAGTTCTGCCCACTGTGAAGATTTTTCTTCACCTGTATCTTTCAGGGTTGTCCCAGAAAGGGGTTGTAATGCTGCAGCTGTCCACATCTGGGTGATGTCTGCATAACGTGCAGAGCAGTCAGTAAACCAGGTCCTACTCTTCTCTTCTTCAGTCAGCCTATCATAGGGAACATCCCATGAGGCTATAGGCACATACTTGGCAGCAGATGGCTTTGTAACAGTAGAGAAACCATAGGCATTTGAGCAACTTCTTCGTGTAACTTGCTTGTGCCTTCAGGGCCTGCTCAGGCCCGATCACATATATACCACTTCCATTTGACAATAGACTGCTGCTGTGCACGTCCTACTTTATGACTTGGAGGGTCTAATGACACCCAGATCATGGTGGGTAGTTCAGGTCACATGGTGTCCTATTGGTCCAAGCATTGAAACATATGAGTGTATGGGGACCATTCATATTTAAACCACCAAAGGGATCAAACTCAGGTCATCAGACTTGGCAACAAGCACTTTTACCTGTAGAGCCATCATTGGTCCAGCTGTAATTGTGTGTTCATCTATGTACATGTGTGTGTGCAAGTACATGTGCACATCTGAGGGCATTCTAGAGGTCACAGGTTGGTGCTGGGGTTTCCTCAATTGTTCTCCACCTTATATTTTAAGACAGGGTCTTCTCTTGAACTTGGAGCTCCAAAATTCGGATAGATTGGCTAGCCAGAAAGTCCCAAAGAGCCTCTTGTCTCTTCCTTCTCTACAGGAATTCATAGGTCCTACCTAGCTCTGCGAAGCTGCAGGAGTCTTGTATGGCTCAGCACAGCTACTCCGATTTAAGACAGTAATAACTTTGCCTAACTTGAAGGAAACAATCATCCAACAGAGGCCAACAGAGAAGCCTGTGTTGGCAAGACCCCAGACACATGAGTGCCACAATGTCCTAAGCACTTTTCAATGGAATGCTAGCATTTCAACATTGGCAGATTTCTCAACCAACCAACCAACCAACAAACAAATCAAAGAATCCTGTTGAGTAATCATCCGATTGGGTAAGACTGCTGTGACATTCATGAGGGCAACACGCTGAGCTGAGTCTGCATCCTTGTAAATGCCACACATGATATCTGATCCAGAATCAGTGTCTGCTGGATTTCTTTGTAGAGAAATAAGAAGGTCTCAAAAAGTGAGATCTGTGTTGTTTGATTTCTTATTTATGTGGGTAGTTTCACCTACAAGCAGAGTCCTGAACAAACTCTGTTGTCTGCTGGAGCCAAAGGACTCCTAAGTGCTATTTTAGTAAACAGGGTGACACAGCACTTTAGATGTCTAGTAGTAAGAGGATTCAATGTGAAATATATATTTTAAAGACTTATTTTTATTTATGTGCCTGTGTGTTATCTTGCATGTTCATGAACACATGTGCAGGTGCCAGTGGAGACCAGAAGAGGGCACCAGATCCCTTGGAGCTGGAAGTGCAAGTGACTGAGTGTGGGTACTGGGAACTGAACTGTCCTTTGCAAGAGCAGCAAGTGCTCTTAACCACTGAACCACATCTTCAGATCGAAATGTTAAATATTTTAAATAGTATTTGTTTTCCTATTTAAGTTTGACTACTTTGAATGTGTAATGGCTAATGATCTAAGTTATGTTTTGGACCTTAAATATGTAAAACAATGTAGAATACTTGCCTCTATGTTAACATGCCCATGTCCAGCAGACCCGATGGTACTTGAGGTGTTAGTGGCAGATAGAGATGCTGTTTGGAGCCTCTGGCAGGCCCCTATAGATGAATCACAGAAGAGCCCTTTGGCATTTTGGAGAAAAGCTTGACCATCATCTGCAGACAACTATTCTCCCTTTGAAAAACAGCTCTTGGCCTGCTATTGGGCCTTAGTGGAAACTGAATGTTTTTGACAATAGGACACCAAGTTACCATGTGACCTGAACTACACACCATGATCTGGGTGTTATCAGACCCTCTAAGTCATAAAGTAGGACATGCACAGCAGCAGTCTATTATCAAATGGAACTGGTACATCTGTGATTGGGCCTGAGCTCTCATATGTGCTCAAGTTATGCCCAGTGTGACATACAGTCACTTTCTACTGCCTGTAGATCAAGATGTAGAACTCTCACCTCCTCAGGCACCATGTCTGTGGCACATTGCCCATTTCCCACCATAATGATAATGGACTAAACCTTTGAAACCCAGTTTTCTTTATAAAACTCGCCATGGCCATGGTGTCTCTTCACAGCAATAAAACCCTAACTAAGACAATCCCCCAAATCCACATGGTAGATGGGAAGAACTGACCACCCTCAATCTGTTCATGTAGTGATACTCACGTGTATGCACACACTAAGCTGATGTCTGAAAAATGAGGGAAGAGAAATATCCAACCCCCAGAAGTTAGTGTGAATATTTCTGGAGAAGGAGAAGAATCAGAGAAGTCCCTGAAGCCACTCTTAGTTGTTGAGGAACTGGAAGGATTAGAAGAACCAAGTTGTCTGGACACAGCTAGAAAGGGAGAGTGTGAGGTCAGCAGAGCAAGTGGACATGATTGTGGAGAGACCCTTTTTTGATGTCAATGATCATTGTAAGATCACACAGCCCCTCCAGAGTCTTCTGCTGGATCTGAATGACACCTAATCTTCAGTGTGACTAAAGCTGCTGGTGGGAAAGCAGAAACCAAGAAGGAACCTTTGTTATAAGTCAACAAATGGCAGAGCAGCTTGGGCTTGGAGCTACGAAAGACAACAGTAGAAACAGAAGGAAGTGGTGACTTTTGAGAAATGGAATTGACTGGAATTTAAGGAAGATAGACGGGAAGGAAGTTCCACACTTTGTCATTACATGGTCCATGGCCCATTCACCAAGATGCAGGGGGGAAAGGCTAGGGGTGAGCAGACATTTCCATGGCAGATGGATGATCAGTGTGTCCAATATGAAAAAGGCAGACGACTGGGGGATCTGGTTCTCAGATGAGGAGGCCAGCTGGGCACTCAGCTAATTCGAAAACCATGGGGATGCTGGATATACCTCACGTGAGCAAGGAGGAGAGGGCTGGAGCTGAACCTCTATATTCCTTGCCCACTACCCTCTCCCAGCTCATCTGCAGAGGCATGGCAATGACCAGAACTTTTGCACAGTCCAGTAGACACTCACAATAGGTTTCCAGACTATTACATTCTATCTTTATCAGTGCAGTATGGAACCCAGACATTCCAAATCCTCCTTAATTTCTTCCAGTGCATCTATAATGCCCAGCTGGTACTCAAGAACCCCTAAACTTGACAGTAGTGATACATTAGTATACTACATCTACTAGTTAAGTTTGATATGGTACAGTAAGGTTGTACCTGATCGATATTGTGGTGGTTTGAATAAGAACGCCCCCTGCCATGGGCTCATATATTTGTATGCTTCATCTCCAATTGAAGAACTTTGGGGGGAAGGATTAAGAAGTGTGGCCTTGCTGGAGGAAGTGTGTCAATGGCAGTGGGCATTGAGGGTTCAAAAGCTCATGCCAGGCCCAGTCCCCACCCCCCTCCCTCTCTCTAACTCAGGATGTAGCTCTCAGCTGCGTCTTCAGCACCATGCCTATCGTGTGTGCCACCCTGTTCCCCACTGTGGTGATAATGTAGTAACTCTCTAGAATTGTAAGCAAGCCTCCAGTATGTGTTGATTTTTATAAGAATTGCCATGATTATGATGTCTTGTTACAAGTAAAATCTTTTAAGATGAAAATGTTGCACCATGCCCCAGGGTAGGATATAATGAATGATCACTTAACCTATGTGCATATATTTACTTTAAAATTTTTTTGAAGCAAATACTTTTATTTTTTCTACCCTCAATTTTTTGCTGCCTTATAACTAACTGGCTAATTGGCTTGACCAGTAACTAGGGATGATTTTCTCTACCCCTCTGTATGTGTAATGAACTTTAATGATATTCTTTTCCAGGATCCCACAGTAAAGCAGGCTGTGGTAGCCACATGACTCCGAGGAAGGTGGATACTGGAAGAGATTCACTAAGGTCTACCCTGACCACTGCTGCCAGAGAAACATGAACTCTGGACTCTGACATTGCAGGATTCACATTTCCCAGGTTCAGTGTCTTATCCTCCTTCCTTCTCTCCTGTTTGTTGAGTAACTAACGAAGACACTGTTGGTCTCAAGAACCTGCAGGGATGAGAGTACGTGAATATATTTATTGCTTAGTCTTTCACTGATTGACTAGACTAGCTGGCTAGGGATGCTCTGGAATCTGTGGACGTTTTGCCCCCAGTGCTGGGGATACAAATGCTCGCCAATGCACCTAGCTGTGTTGTAGGTGTTGGGAGTCCGAATCCAGGTCCTCCTGCTTGGGCGAGCGAGCATGCTGCCCACTTCATCATGTTCTCAGCCAGCTGTCTTTAATGAGAGACACAAATCTGAAAAGTGACATTCCAACAGCTAGCAGATGGAAGAAAGATGAAGGAAAACATGCTATGGAATGTTTTTATTTGGAATCATAATAGAAACATTTAAAATAACCCTTCAAATTCTTTTCTATTAATGTAATTTAAGTAATTAATTTGTAAGAAGTGGTTTATTTATATATGCTTGACTGTAAAAAAAACAAATTAACTTTTTGTAATGTTTACACCATCAAGCCCAATCAAGCCAAACAAGATAGTTAACTAAAATGATTGATGGATGCAGATTTAGCAGAGAGCTTTAAATCGAGAATGTCTTGCTGCTGTCAGGGCTGATTAGCTCTCCATCTAACGCTGGTGTTATTAAAAGCTCTGAGCAATTCACATAAACTCATCAAGTAAAATTTCAATGGGATGAGAGAAATTCCATCAGGATGAATTTTGCTGGTAGAATGGTGGGTGTACGTGTTTGCAGGGTGGGGGCTTTACTGATGGGGTGGAAGTGCGGGAGGCAGAGGGGCTGAGCAGGTGGCATCAATCACAGCAGAGCTGAAGAAGTTTGGAATTAAAGAAAAAAAAATCATCTTTGCACAAGGATTCCAAATGGTGTGAGGGTATGAATATTGATCATTTAGCTTCAGAATGTTCAAGAATCTGGAGAAAATAAATGAAGGGGAGGCAAGAAGTTACTACAGAGACCATGCCCTAGTAACTCTTCTAAAAGTGAATCCACAGGGAAATCACTGTAGCCGGTGGTGGAAGCCACCACTTCCGTTATTAAAGGAACAGAGGCGACGGTGACTCGGGGCCTGAGACCCTGGGTCTGATGATTGGGAACCACAGTTCTTCAGGGCCTGGAAAGCAAACTGAAGGATTGAGCCAATGGAATTGAAAGTGAGAATCTAATTGACTGAAGAGACATCCCACCTGTACTAGAAGGTTGTCCCAGCCTGTTGCAGTAGATTCAGGAAGTGAAGGTCCAGGTAGCTGTGACTTGTGGAAGTTAAGTGACAGAGGGACTGTTAAAACATTTCCAACATCTGTCCCATCCAAACATTTTATTTTCCACATTTCCTGAATTTTCCCAACTTCAGCTTTGCCCAGGGTCTGAGGGGGTAGATCTGCCATTGGGTCAGAACACACTGGAAGGCACCTGTGGTCCTGAATGCTGCTTTGATAACTCCAGGAAAAAGGCAGCGAATAATTTGGATCCCTGTATGTAGTTCCACCTAGCAAAAAAATGAGAACAAGGAAACACGTTTCCATTCACATGAAGAAGGAAAAGCACCCAACCATGTCCACAGAAAAATTGTACCTGTTATAAATCCTATCCATCTAAAGTACTTAGCATGCTTCTGAGATTCCTAGGATCAAAGTCATTCACACAAGAAAAATGACATTACTATTAAGAAGATGATATCCAGATGTGGTATCCAATGACAAATCCCAGCATTTGGAAAACAGAGGAGAAAGGATCACTGCAACCTCAAAGCCAGTTTGCTCTGCATAGATATTTCCAGGTCAGCCAGAGGTATAGAATGAGATTCTGTCTCAGAACATAAAGAGGAAGGAAAAGAAGGAGGGAGAGGAAGAGGGAAGAGGAAGAAGAAGGAAGAGAGACATGAGGAGGAGAAGGAAAAGGCGGAAATTAATCCTGGACTCAGCCACTAAAATCCCCCTTATCTTTGATTTTGCTTTATCCCCTGCCTTAGCCTCTTTGGGTGATAGGGTTCCTGCAGAGCACAGCTCCACCTGCCCTTCTTTGTTGTCTCACCTTTGACATGTCAGGGATTGAAGAATCAAACCTTCCTGTTTAGCCCTAGTTAAGAAGTGTATATAATCCAAATCCATACCTTGAAGCCCTCAACCGCAAGGAGACAATGTTGGAGGGACGGCCTTCCAGTGAGAAGATGATTAAGTTTAAGCCATCTTAGGGGGATGTCCCATAATTCTACGAGCTTGGTGAACTTATGGGGGAAGAAGCACCAGAGCCCTTCACTTGCCCCCAGCAGAACCATCCCTTCCTGCTTCTCACTTCTTCTCTCTCCTCCTCAGCTCTAGTCCTGCCACACCAGGACACATAGGCTGGCAGTGGTCTGAAAAGAGGCTTAACCTGGTATTCCCAACCTAAGGAGATGTAGGAAGATAAGCCTCCGGCCTCAAGCCACCAGGTCTCTTATTGTCCAGTCTCACACAAGGCTAATGGACAGGCCCACATAGAGCTCCCCGCCTTCCCAGCATCCGCTCACCTGTTGATCTTCTCATTCTGAGAGTGCTCTCCATCATCCACAGCCCCCAGCGGGAGCATCATCACACTCTTTTGTGTGATAGCCTGGAATATTTTGGCAATTGGAATGGTTGATCCATCCTGGATCATATCAGGATCAACTCCAAACACTAAAACAAAGGCAAAGAAGGCACTAGAATAAATCATGATAAGATTATGAGTATGGTAATGTGTGCTTTCCTTTATTTCTCTGGAGTCTTGTCAAATAGCCCAAACTGGCATGGAATTCACTGTATAGCCCAGACTTCTGTCAAACTCAAAGTCCCCTGTCTCCCAGGTGCTGGACTTGTGTGTGACCATACTTGGCTTAAATTTTTAATTTGGATGCAAGGTAAAATTTTTAGAATTTAGAGAAACTGCAAACATAGCCCACACAGCATTCCTGTATAGCACCAACTCTGCTTTCCTCATATAAACGTCTTATGTAACTATTGTGCAACAACCAAGAATCAGAAACTAACTGTGGTACATTTTTTTCCCTTTGTGAATTTTTTGTTTGTTTGATTGATTGATGTTTGGTTTTGTTTTTGGTTTTGTTTATTTTTCAAGACAGAGTTTCTTTTTTTGCTTGTTTTGGATGGGCACCAAAATTATATTTCTTCTTTTCTTTTTTAATTCATTTTATATTCTGATCTCTGTCCCTCCCTTCATCCCCCTCCTCTTCTCTGAGAGAGTGGAGACCTCCCTAGGTATTCCTCACCCTAGCACATCAAGGCTCTGCAGGGCTAGGTGCTTCTTCTCCCACTGAGGCCAGAAGAGACAACCAAGTTACGGGAATGGATCCCACAGATAGGCCAACTTTAGGGACAGCTCTACCACCTCTAGTTGTCCAGGACCCGCAGAAGCTGGGCAGCACATCTCTACATGTGCAGGGGATGGGGTTGGGAAGATAGATCCAGCCCATCTATGCTCTTTGGTTGGTAGTTCAGTCTCTGAAGGCCCCCAAGGGTCCAGGTTAGTTGACTCTATTGGTCTTCCTGTGGAGTTCGTATCCCCTTCAGGGCCCTCAGTCCTTCCCTCAACTCTTCTATCCTATGTTTGGCTGTGGGTCCCTGCATCTGTCTGAGTAAGCTGCTCAAAGGAGCCTCTCAGAGGACCGTCATGGTAGGCTCCTGTCTGCAAGCATAACAAAGTATCATAAGTAATGTCAGGGATTGGTACTTGCCCATGGGATGGGTCTCTGGTTTGGCCAGTCATTGCTTGGCTCTTCTGTCAGTCTCTGCCTGCATTTCTTGTAGGCAGGACAAATTTTGGATCCAAAATTTTGTGGGTGGGCTGATGTTCCTATTGCTCCACTGGGGTTCCTGCCTGGCTACAGGAGGTGACCTCTTCAGGTTCCATATCCCCACTTCTGTGAGTCTCAGCTAAGGTCACCCACATTGGTTTTTGTGAGCTTCCCCTTTCCCAGGTCTCTGGCACATCCTCAAGATGCTCCCCTGCCAACTACAGATTTCCATTCATTCTCATGGCCATCTGGCCATCTTCCCAAGACAAGGTTTCTTTATGTAGTCTTGGGTGTCCTGGAACTAGCTCTGTAGACCACCTGGTTAAGCCTTGAACTCACAGAGATCTAACTGCCTCTGCCTCAAGAGTGCTGGGATTAAAGTTGTGCACCAGCACTGCCCAGTTTAAAAATGGTACCTTTTCTCTACTAATGTTGTAAGACTTTTCCTGGTCAGAGGTGAACAAATATTTGTTCATTCTAGCCAAGGCACCAACAAACCAGGGAGGAACAATCTTACCTAAGTCTAGTTTGGTGCTCCAGTGTTGGTGCAGGAGCATGGACAACAAATGTCCCCTTACACCAGGAATTGTTAACCATTACATCTACTCATGGAGAAGTGTGGCCTCTTACCTCCACTGTGAAGGTTTTCCTGTGTCCTGCCTTCTGCCTCCTTTCCTCCTTTCACAAAGAAACGTTAGTCGCCCTAATACTGTGAGGGTCTTCTGTTAATAATTATAGTTGACTTTAAGGGAGGAACTGCTGTGTTGGGCATGGAGGACAAAGTTCCCCAACAAACAACTGTACTCTAGACTCCGCTAAAATTTCATTTATCTCTCCTATTCCTGGATCTGACAGAACCCCACCAGCCTTGTGTTGTTGCACGTTTCTTCAGTGTTCTTTCATCTTCCATGCCCATGGTACCTTTTACAGGGTACCGATTGGCAGCTTTACAAGATGTTCCTCATTTTGATATAGTGTGTTTTCCCATAACTGGAAGATGTTATGCACATTGTAACAAGATTCAAAATGATATGCTTACATCTTATTGTTCTAGTTTCATTTCTGTTGTGATAATATTCCTGACAAAGACAGTTTAGCAGAGATTATTTCATCTTAAAATTCCAGACTACAGCTCATCATTGTGGAGAAGTCAAGGCAGGAACTTCAAACAGCTGGTTATGTCGCACTGATGGTCAAGAGGCAAGAGAAGTGTATGCACACATGCTGGCTTGCTTGTTCAGGACCCCTGCATTCGGAGTGGTGCTACCCACATCAGATTAAGTCTTTCTGTATTAATTAACTTCATTAACTTCATACCCACACTCATTCCCACAGGGCAACCCGATCTAGGCAATTCCGTGTTGAGACTTCCCAGGTGATTCTCGGTTGCATCAAGTTGACAGTTAATCATCAGAATCATGAATTAAATATTATGGAAGTGGAGTTTTGTCATTGTAGTTGTCATCATCGTAAGGTGACGTATATAAAGATAGCTGTCCTTACCTGTCAACCTCATGGCAGAATCTTTTTTCTAGTTTTCAAGGTACCTCATGAAGCACTTTCAGCTGCTGCCCTTGGCACTAGATAGAGATGAGCTCCAACCTCGAGCTCTGAGAAAAAGTTGCCAGTGGAGGAGTGGAGACAGAAAATAAAGAAACAAAACAAAGCAGGCCACCTCCTCTTTTCAAAATGAGATCTATTTACTTATTTTATTTTATTTGCACATGTGTCATACCTGCTCCTCTGTGTGTATACCAAACATACCTGGTCCCTACAAAGGACACAAGTGTTGGATCCTCCTGACCTGGAGTTACTAATGGTTGTGAGCCATCGTGTGGGTATGGGGAACTGAACCTGGGTAGCTACAAGACCAACAAGTACTCTAAAGCACGGAGCCATCTCTCCTGCCCCCATGTCCCCTCCTCTTGACTCACGAAGGCAATGAGAATGTGGATAGAAGCAACGTGCCTTGTTATTAGAGCAGATTTGCTCTCAGCGGCTAACACAGTGCTCTTTAGCAAATGTCTCTAAGAACCTTCATTTCCTCTGCTACCTGAAGATTGTTGTGGGGACCACAGGAACTGCCAAGTAAGAAGCCTCCTGTGCACACAAAATTAACCACCACTTGGCACAGGCAAAAAGTGTCCTATGTACTCCAGTCAGTGTTTCATAACTCTTCATGGTATCTGCCTTTGCTGTTTCAGGCACATCATTCCTCAGTGGCATTCCAGTTGCCTTCCTGACTCTTCCCTTTGACGTCATTAGTAAAATATCTGTTGACAACAGGGTTATTGGGAATTATGCTATAGGAGAGCATGGCTCTAAATCTTGGATTTATTCTGTGCTTTTTTTCAGGTCTGTGTCCCTCAACCTCAGCAGAGATTTTATGCTTCAAAAAGGTCTGAGCAATGCTGGAGAGATGGCTCAGTGGGTAAAACGACTCACTGCCCTTCCCAGAAGATCTTGGTTCATAGTACACACAAGGTCTCATAGTCATCCATAACAGCAATTCCAGGGATCCAATGCCCTCTTTTGACCTCCAGTTGTTGCACATATGCAGATACAGGAAAATACTCACAACACATAAAATAAAATAACTCTAAATAATTAATAGGAAAGGTCTGGGCTTCCCTATTTTGCTCAGTCCACAAGGGTGGAAGTCTCAGTTCATCTTCAGTATACGAAGGAATCTGTCTAGTAAGGTATTGTTGTCATGGAAACAAAGACATTGAGTATTCCGAAGGAATGAACTTGCTAGTGACAGCAAAGACAAGCAGGCAAAGAGAACAAGCTTCCTTCTTCTATGTCCTTAGTATAGACTTCCAGCAGAAGCTGTGGCCCAGGTTAAAGGTGGATCTTCCCACTTCAAAGATCCAGGTTAGAAGTGGGTCTTCCCACTTCGAATTTTTTAATTAAGAAAACAAATCGCCAGGCAATGGTGGCGCACACCTTTGATCCCAGCACTTGGGAGGCAGAGGCAGGCGGATTTCTGAGTTCGAGGTCAGCCTGGTCTACAGAGTGAGTTCCAGGACAGCCAGGACTACACAGAGAAACCCTATCTCGAAAAACCAAAAAAAAAAAAAAAAAAAAAAAAAAAAAAAAAAAAAAAAAAAAAAAAAAAAAAGAAAAGAAAAAAAAAGAAAACAAATCCCTCACAGATATGCCCAGACTTTTGGGTTTTAGTTAATTCCAGATGTAGTCAGTAACCAAGAATCACCATCACACTAACATACTTCCATGAAGCCCTTTTGTGGGAACCCCATATTTATGGTTACATGAGCCAAGCAGTCCAGCTATAGACTTAGAATGTGGTGAACCATAACCAGCGTAGCAAACCTGAGTAAGGACGGGTCCATGACTGTAATTGTATTCATTCAAAGCACAACAAAAAGGTTATTTCTCGCTTTCTCTCTTTCTATATCTCTGTCTGACTTTGTCTCTCTCTGTCTGCTCTCTTTCTCTCTCTCTCTCTCTCTCTCTCTCTCTCTCTCTCTCTCTCTCTCTCTCTCTCTCACACACACACACACACACACACACACACACACACACACACACACACCAAGCAGTGCTCTCAGGAGACAACTACCTTTACATTGTGGGTCTCATTTTTAATCCCTGCTTCATACTGCCCAGAGATCATTACAGTGTGTTCCTTTCTATGACCAAGAAGACATGCTCATAGGCTTCTCCATTTATAATCCGTAAGTGTTTCCCATGCTATTAAAAGGATATTTTTTATGTGTTGGCCAACATATCTGTACGTTTTCTTTCAGGAAAGTATTAAGTTTTCCTAATCTATCATTTTCCCAGAAGTCTTTAGTTTGAACCCTGGCTTTACTATTTAGTAGCTAAGTGCCTGTGATTGTTAATTATCATTGTTAGCTTGATTGGATTTAGAATCACCTAGAAGGCTGAGGTATAGCTCTATGCCCATCTGGGAGTGTCTCCAAAGAGAATTAATTGGTGAGGAGAAGAGCCACCCTGAATGTGGGAGACAGTAGTCCATGGATGGGGCAATGGACTGGACAAAATGGAGGACAAAATGGAGGACAAAATGGAGTAACCCTTCTGAAGACCAGTAGCTCTCCAAGAATCTTCCAGGCCTTCTGCATCAAGTTAGCACCCAGCCTTACAGAGTAAGCAGCTACCTCACAATGTAATGTAGCCATTGTTGGAATGCCCAGACTGTCTAAGGAAAAGCAGCCAGATAAACTCCCTTTCAGTAATACTCATGCTATTGCTTCTGTCCCGCTAGAAAATGCACCACAGATAAAGAAGACAGTTGATATTTGAGTTTTAAAAGTGTCTCATCCCCCTGCTGCAAATAGGTGAATCAAAATATAAGTCCCACCTGTTTTGATGGCTCTTTGTGCTGCAAGGTACTGAGTATCATTGATGTTTGCAGTCCATGGGTGGAGTCCTAGTACCATAGAAACAACCATTTTGTTGAAACTATTCCTTTTAGAGAACACAGCTTCGAGATGCTGAGTCACCTAGAAGGTGACACAGTTAGTAGTAAGAAGAATGCTGGACTTTGTTCATACAGAGTGTATAGTGTTCCACCCAGAAACCAGGGGAACCCTGATCTGATGTGTTGAGTATTGTGAGCCCTCAGGTATGCCGTTGGGTGTGTGACAGTGAACAGGAGCTTCCAAGGCTTTGGGCTCTACCCAGAGGGCAAACATGGGCTCTAATTGTCCCTCAATGCCTGTGCCTGCACAGTCCCTCATCCTTAGTGGCAGCTCAGTGATGTTTGCTGCAAATTATGAAACACAACAAAATACAGTTCCTTAATCGCAATGACTTTGGTTTTCTGATCTAGTAGCACTCTAGTGAATATCTGGAGGATATTGCACTTCCTGGGAAATTCCACAAAGTGGAAGCAATCCCAAGCTAAACAGTGAAGGAGGCATTTCAACAATCTGCTCTACTCCTTTCCGATGACTGATGAGGAACTCCTCCCAGGAGGCTCCAGCCTCCAGATGATGGCTTCCTTCATTCCTTCAGCTAGAATTCATTAGCCCCAAGGTACTGGGGATGTAGCCGTGAAGGAGACAAGGAAGATCCTGCCCTTGTAGCATGCATAGAAGGGAAAACAGTAGTGTTTCCAAAAGGAAGGGAAGCAGCAGGAGGGAAGGACAGATGGAAGAGGGAAGGAGACTTTTGGAATGCAATTAGAGCCCAAGACCAAGACAGAGGACTGACAAGGCTGGAGACTGAGAAGGGCGTTGAGGTATTTCCTGAGCTCCCTTATTCAAGAGTCTATTCCCTGTTAAAATAACTGCAGGTAAATTAATAACAAGCTGATAATGTAGACAGATCACTCCTTGTGGATAGTGCACTCCTTAAAACAGCTCTTTCAACCTGCTGATTTCAAACATCATGAGTAAGAAATGCTTGGGCCTGAGAATTTCTGGCTCCAGCCAAGCGTAGTCACTTTCCCACTCCATCTATGTGTAAAACCAATCTTGCCTTTATAGCTACCATCTAATTTTTAAAAATTTCCCATCACTGCACCTCCAAATGGCTAGTTCTCTGACCTCTGTGATTGCATGTGTAATTGAAGGAAGAGGTTTGCCCCAAGCAAGACTGATGGGGGTCTCTTGACATTTGTTCCATTCTTTGTATTGAAAAAAAAAAAAAAGAAACTTCAGCGATAACCACAGAACTGCTTAGTTTGTCATAGTGTATGGGACCCAGAAACGGTACTTTTGGGCGTAGTGACAACAGACAATTCTTACCTGTTTCTCCACCACAGATGGAGTCATGGACGGGACTAGACGGATTGAAAATTTTCCTAGGACTCGGCCAGGAATGACTGTTTTAGTTCCAGGTTCATCAAACGCACCCTCAATACCATGGATGGAGAGAGACGGATACCGCCACAGATGCATCAGGAGCTCCTCCTAAACCACGCAAAGAGCATGTGAATAAAGCTCATTTGAGGGCTGGGACTGTAGCTTAGTTGGGCAGAGTCCTTACCTAGCATGCACAGAGCTCAGTTTAGTCCCCAGCACCACATAATCTGGGCCTGGTGGAAGATGCCTTTACTCTCAGCAATTGGGAGGTGGAGGCAACAAAATCAGGAATTCAAGGTCACCCTTGGCTCTTTAGTGAGGATGAGACCAGCTTCAGCTAGAAGAAATCATGCTTCAAAGCTAAAAAGCAAGTCGGGTGTGGTTGCACACACCTTTAATCCCAGCACAGAAATGGGCAGATCTCTGTAAATTCAAGGACAATGTAGTCTACATAGTGAGTTTCAGGTAAAACAGGGAAATATAATCTCAAAATAGATAGATGATAGATAGAGAGATAGATAGATGACAGATAGAGAGATAGATAGATGGAAAAAATGACTAGGGGTATATAGCTCAAGAGTAGAGTATTAGCTTAACATGCACAAAGCCCTAGGATCATTCCCATAGCACTGCAAATAAACTAAATCTCACCTGAATTAAATTGCTTGTACCTCTACCATCTATGCTCTTGAGACCCACTCACAACAAGTTAATTAGCATCAAATTAGCTATATCTGGACTAATAATATAGGCAGACCTTCCCTCAGCATATGAGGCTTCTTGTCTCCCGCTGCCGCAGGGTATGCATGCTGCCTCCAGAAAGAACTTCTCCCTGTCAAGGGAGCTGGTTCAGAAATTGAATCCAGGATCAATGAGATGACTCAGGATACAAGCACTTGCCAGAGATCCTGACAACCTGAATTTGGTCCCTCGAACCCAAGTAGAAGAGTCAGATGTGGAGGTACATCTCTGTAATCCTAGCACTCCTTCCATAGGATTAGAGGCAGAGATACGAGCACACAGGCCAGCCAGTCCTGGGCACGCCGAGTGGGAGAGCCAACAAGATCCTTTGTTGGTGAGGTGGAAGGAGAGAACCAACTCCTGAAAGTCATCCTCTGGCTCCGTATGTGTCACACATATACATCATACAATAACAACAACAACAATAATAATAAAATACTAATAATAATGTAAAATAGTTTAAGAAGAAACTGAATCCAATTATAAATTTCTAACCAGTGCTATACACTGATAATAAATGTACTAAATTTTACTCCTCAGAACTCCTTAAATAAGTCTGTAGTGTTTGAACCGATTTCATTCTTGTGTAGTTTCACAAATTTAGTCTGTGAAAAGAAATACACTCTTAGAGAGAACACTAGCACTTATAATCAGCATGGCTTTGCCCTCTCTGGTCAGTTCCTAGGGAATCAACCACAGCTACCAACATCTGAGCAGGAAACTATGTTTCTAAGATTTAATTTTGTTAGTTTGTGTGTGTGTGTGTGTGTGTGTGTGTGTGTGTGTGTGTGTGTGTGTATGAGTGTGTGAATGTGTATGAGTGTGTGTATGTGTGTCTTTACGTGTATGAGTGTGTATGTGTGTGAATGTGTATGAGTGTGTGTGTGTATGAGTGTGTGTATGTGTGTGTGAATGTGTCTGTGCGCGTGTGTATATGAGTGTGTGTGTGTGTGTGTGTGTCTGTGTGTGTGTGTGTGTGTGTGTGTGTGTGTGTGTGTGTGTGTGTGTGTGTGTGTGTGTGTGTGTAGTGAGTTCTGTGCATAAGAATATGGTATAGTGCCTAAAGAGACAAGAACAGGATGTCAGCTCCCCTAGAACTAGAGTTATAGGTAGTTGTGAGCCAACTAACATTCGGGCTGAAAACTGAACTCAGGTCCTCTGCAAGATCAATACATACTCTTTCTTAACCATTAAGTCATCTCTTTGGCACTCAGCAGGCAAAATATTCTTTGGTTTTTTTTGTTTGTTTGTTTGTTTGTTTTTTAAAAAGGAGAAAGCAAATGAATAGAGACTTTAAATTCTTTAGGGATTTCTGCTCTGAGTTTTAAGTATCTTTCCAGCCCTGGGAAGGGAACGTTGTGGCTTGCCCATCAGCCCTGAAGGGTCTGGGTAATGCATGAGAAAGTGAACGATTAAAAAGTGTTGGAACTGATGTTTCAGACAGTGGCTCCCAATTTTTGAACATTCAGAAAGTTCAGCTCCCTGACAGAAAGTGGAATGGGATTTAAATTAATAAACTGCTGTGGAAAGACACTGCTGCCGAATGAGTCATTATTCATGGTTAGATGCTGAAGCCTGTGCCAACTGCTCCCTAGGACAACTGATCCAGACCAGAGGAAAGTGGCCGTGAATGTCAAAACCTGCCTGCAATTTAACTTTTGCCTGTGTGCTAAGACACACAGACCGACACTGCGTGGTGCTGATTAGACACTTGGAAAACATGATTTGAGAGCAGCATCTTCGTTTGGATCATGTGTGCAGTTATGGTTATACCTTGGTATCAAACAGAAATTTCTCGACTTGGCTGCTCTTCCGGTATTCTTCTAGGTCCAGATCAATGTTTTCATACATTGTCTTTTCCTCCTCTGTAATAGGAGCCATTTGATCATAGATTCCAGGAATTAGGATTCGGCCTGATGAATCCACCAGGCTACCTACAGAAGAGATGCAGAGATTACAAATATAACACTGCTGTGGCCCCAGAGCCAGGCCAGATAAGACCCCACCCCCAGTGGCAAAAGTAGCCGCATAACAGCTTCTGTCCTCTGGGCAGAACCAGTGGCAACAATTCCATTTAACCAAGAGGTTGTAGGGCCAAGAGGAAAGAGGTCACAAGGCAGATTCAGCCTGAGTCGGACTGCTCCAATGGCCACCTAGCCCAGGGCAGAGTTGAGACATAAGTCTGCACCTTTAATATCCCAAGCAAGCCTCATGCTTGCATTTTATCTTATCCCAGGCTAAGAAGTGATAGTTATAATTATTAAATATATGTATACACACATACACACACACACACACACACACACACACACACACACACACACACACAAAGAAAATATATACCATAGACAATTACAACCAAGAAGGACAGCAGTTTCCTGGAAAATGGTCACAGGAAGCCAATCTTGAAGAGCAGGTGTGTCAAGGCAGCAGAATGCATGGGAAAGCATTGTCAGCTCCTCTTTGTCCCGCTCCTGTCCAGAGCTTCCCTGAGACTTCTATTTTTCCTATGGCTGTGCTACAAGATAGTACTGAGTACTTGGGCTCCAGTCCTGGGCTATGCCATCCCTTCATTAGCCCCTGAATGGCACTGTGTACTAAATAATAGCTGTGGGTCACCCTCACAGAATAGTTGATGTCATACATTCCAGACTCAGGAGGGGAGCCGTGCCTCCTTAACATCTCTCTCTCTCTCTCTCTCTCTCTCTCTCTCTCTCTCTCTCTCTCTCTCTCTCTCTCTCTCTGGCTTGGTTTGATTTTTCTTCCTACTGGTACTTTCTTGAGACTGATGCTCAGAACACTGATCTCTTACTTATACTTTCTCTCCCTTCCGGGCGTTGCAATCAGTCATAAGTGCTGGATGTCTTGAAAGAAGAACTTGGGGTGACCAGTGTTCATCTTAGTATGAAACAAACCAAATTCTATCACCAAAACATTATTTTCTGTAGCAAAGGTGATGTTTTAAAAGATAGGATGGCTATTCAAACCACCACACAGAGCATCTCCAAGGCAAGCTGACTAGTAAAAATAGCTGAGTTAAAGAGTTCTGGGTACAAGAACAACAGATTTCAGTATTTGGTATCCATATGCTTGTACACAAACGTACACACACACGTACACACACACACACACACACACACACACACAGACACCGCACACAGATAAACAGGAATATACATATGTATATATACTCTACATACATACATATGTATTAGACAGATGGATGGATGGATGGATGGATGGATGGATGGATGGATGGATGGATGGATGGATGGACAGATGTAGAGATAGATTGATGATTGATAGATAGATAGATCGATAGATAGATAGATAGATAATAGGTAGATAGAAAGAAAGATGATAGATAGATAGATAGATAGATAGATAGATAGATAGATAGATAGATAGATAGATAGATAGCCAGACAGATGCTGAAGGATTGAGCCTGGCTAGTACCAATTTGTAATATATTTTTACTAAAAACATCACTAATAATACAATCACAAAATCTTCCTTGAGCAAGCACCTCTTTGCTTTTCTGCACAGTCTCAGATGCAAGGACTGATGGGGAAATGTGTGACATGAGTCCTGTTTATAACTCCACCCAGAAAAAAAGCCATGGAGTCAAGTAGTATGTATCAAGAAGATTTCTGAAGAGGAATGATGACTCAGGAGGAGGAGCCACAGGGAGCCATTCAGACCACATGTCCAGGAAGGGTAGCTGATCCAAGGAGATCGTGTGCAAGATAGATGCCATCTTGGCACTCAAACCTTTTATAGAACTTGGCGGGACTTTTGTTATTTTGGTACTTTTGACAAGTAGATCTGAGTACTATCGGCATCAAAGGCAGACTAACTCAAAGAACCAGGATGCTGGACAGTATTCCATCATAGAATTTTTGATAAAGATGGTGGTAACCCAGATGTCCTCAGTGGACTATGCTGGGTTTGAGCATAACTAGATTTCTTGGCACACACTAGATTTTAAAATTGTAATATTTGTTCTGCACCGCCCTCTTCTCCACTACCAGACTGAAAGAAACACCTGTAAGCATACATGTTGACCAAGGAAAGATACTTTACCCATCTTCTCTTTTCTTGTAGTTCACTCACAGTAAAATCTGATTAAGGGGATCCATAGAGGTTAATTTTAATTTGGGGTCATGATGGAGGAAATGCTCTCAGTAAAGATGCTGATGAGGAACTTGACTAGAGCCTCTAGCAGTTTGACCATGTAGGCTGTTTATACTCTGTCTGGTACTAACTAGACCAGGGGTTTGGCATGAAGGATTTGGACAATTTATCTATCCCAAAGGAAAAAGTTTTCATAAAGAACACAGTGCCAGATGTGGCAAACTGAGGTATTGTGCAACTTTTGAACCTTAGAAAAGAAATCCATCGGCCGGGCAGGGGTGGTGCACGCCTTTAATCCCAGCACTCAGGAGGCAGAGGCAGGTGGATTTCTGAGTTCGAGGCCAGCCTGGTCTACAGAGTGAGTTCCAGGACAGCCAGGGCTACACAGAGAAGCCTTGTCTCGGAAAACCAAAAAAGAAAAGAAAAGAAAAGAAATCCATCAAGTGTGGCTACACAGCTGTGAGGATCCCCCATGAGGACTGTGGAAGAGGCTCCTACAAGTGAGGCACCTCAAGTTTAAGTTTTCCTAGCTTTCTGGGCTCTACTTAGGCAGCATTCATGCTGACAAGAGCTACCAGGTAGGTCAAGCCTGGACAAATTTGATCTCTGAGAACACCTCTGTTTGCACAGACTAGTCAGCCTATAGTAAGTCAGGAGCAGAGGTCTGGTGAACTGCAGTCAGCAAACACATTGGCATCTCTGTGCCGATCAACCTTGAAAGTGATGCCAAGTAGCACTCAGATCTTTGGCACGATCATCTCTGGAGTTTGGTAAGATAAGAGCTGTTTTCTCTGAGCAGGACAGACCTTTAATCATCTTTGGATACTCCATGCACATCCTACTGTATCCTCCAAATAACAGTTATGTGCTGGCCAATTTTTTTGTTAACTTGACACAGCTCTGGTCATCTGAGAGGAGGGATTCTCGATTAAGAAAATGACTAAATAAATCAGGCTACAGGCAAGCCTATGGGGCATCTTCTTAATTGGTGATTGATGTGGAAGGACCCATTCCATGGTGGGTGGGGCCACTCCTGGGCTGATGGTCCTGGCTGCTATAAGAAAGCAGGCAGAGCAAGCCATGAAGAGCAAGCCAGTAAGCAGCACCCTTCCATGGCCTCTGCATCAGCTCCTGCCTCCAGTTTCCTGCCCTGTTTGAGTTCCTGTCCTGACTTCCTTCAGTGATGAACAGTCATGACGGCAACAGTCACCCTCAGAAAACTCACTAGGTGAACATGTGACGATGCCCACTTGCAACTGTGGAAACCGAAAACTAAGTAATTTAAGTAACTTGCTGAATTTCACAGAGCTGATCGGTGGCAGTGCCTGACCACAGCTAGTCACTCCCACCAAGAACCTACGTGACCCCCGGGTACTGAGGGCTGGGCTGTCATGGGCTCCACTTATGGTACAGAGACTGCTAGGCTAGGACCTCACTCATGACATCACTTAACTCTGTCTGAGTTATTGTCACTTGCTCATTTATCTGCAGTGAGAAAGTCCTCCTTTGTGTATGAAGATGGCATCTGTACTTCAGCTGCCTTGGGGCTGTCATTCCTTGCTCTAGAAGCATTGGAGGGAATCTAGGATGGCTCCTTTAACTTCTTCAGGTCTCTATATCCCCTTATCTTTGTGTATGGCCAGATGTATCATAATACCCAATAAAAGAAGGTTTGGGGCTACAGAGATGGACCAAACAGTAAATGCTTGCCATAGAAGCCTGGGGACTTGCATTTGATACTTAGACCCATGTAAAAAGTGCAGACACTGTGCCAGGGGATATGGCACACACCTCTAATTTAAAAAATCAAGGAGCCCAGGCAGACAGATCTCTATAAGTCTGAGATCAGTCTGGTTTCCATAGCAAGTTTCATGCTAGACAAGGTTGAAGAGTGAGACCCTGTCTCAAAAGAGAAAAATCTGGGCACAGTGACATGTAGATACAAACTCAGCTCTGTGGAGGCAGAGATAAAAGTCTCTTGTAGTCTAGTCAGATTAGCCTACTTGGTAAGCTCTGCATTTCAATATCTCAAAAATAAAAGTGGACAACACCTGAGAAATGAGGAATGACACCCAAGATTGACCTCTGGCTTCCACATGCATGCCCACACATATGCACTGCACACATTTGTGTGCCTGCACATATATACATGTATACAAAATAAACAACTTTTTAAATAAATAAATAGAAAATAAGTAAAAGCAGAATCATCAGTTCATGAAAAAAATAGCACACAGCACGGGCTTCTTAACAAGCCTAGAGAGCACGGGCAGGGAAGAAAAGGTTAAGCACAAAGTTCTTCTATTACTATAAACTTTTCCAGAGATGATCCAGAAATCGAGGAGAACAAACAGAACTGAAGTGCAGAATGAGTACTACCTAGAAGAGCAACCAAGTCAGCCATTGGTTCGTTGAGGATGCCACCAAAGGTTCCTGAATGGAAATCTTGATCTCTACACTTTACCTGTAAAGTAGAACAAAGAGAATAAACTTACCCATGTCGTGGTTCCTTTGCACACTGTGAAAGGTATGCTTCGGAATATCCTTCAGGGCTCAGGTGGGTGACCTCACATCGTGTGTTTCCCAGTCACATGACTTAGGACCCTTCATTCCCTGACTACTCCACCAGCACAGTTCTATCTAAGATGACCAGACCATCCTTGGCTGAAATACTGCTGTTCATATCGCTGGCTTGCTCTTGGCTTTGTCTCATGCTCTTTAGGTTACCTCTTAGGAGAACGCTTCCTCCCTTGATTTCCAGGAAGTCTTTCTCTTTTCACTTTCAGTGATCTCTTTCTCTTTTCAATTATACTCAATTCTTTGACTCCTCTCTTAATCTCTCTCTCTCTCTCTCTCTCTCCTACTCCCATGGTGTGTGTATGTGTGTGTGTGTGTGTATGTGTGTGTGTGTTGGGTATGGTGAGTGCATGGGTGTGTGTGCACCTGTTGCAAGGGTGTGCATTGTGTACAGAGAATTGTGCCAGAGAAGAATGTCAGGTGTCTCCCTTCATGCTCTCCACTTTATTCCCTTGAGATAGGATCTCTCACTGAACCTGAAGTTCACCGATTTGCCTATGGCAGCTGGCCAATCCCCCAATGCTAGGGTTATAGGCACCCATGGTCATATCCAGTTTTACGTGGGTAATGGCTAATTCAGACCCTAATGCGTGCACAGCAAGTACTCTTACCCAGAGTCATTTCCCTAGTTTTCTTCTCATAATTCATTTCTGCCTGTCTCCTCTACAGCTTCCCCCATGACTGATTTTGTCTCAGAAGCTTGGAGTAGCTCACGCAGTGTCATTTACCACCTCCTACCTCTCAGTTGTCACCCTCATCCCTCTGAACCTTTTGTCTAAACCCAGACCTAAGACTGCAATTGCTCAGAGTGTAAGCCACTAGAGCTTGCTTCTGGTTTCTGAAGACCTGGAGCAGAACTCAGCATCTACAGTTACTTCATTCCAGCTTGAGCATGTCTCCATCGGTTACCACGTAAGCTTGAAGTATGTGTCTGGTCCCTCTCCTCCTGCCATTCCTGCCCAGCAGTATTTCTCTGCTCCCACACACCCTTTGTGGAAGACAAGTCTCCTGTTTGGTCACTTCAGAGGGAAGGTTCACCTCATTAGGCACTTAGACTAACTAAATAGTGCTGGGTTGACAGTCTTGCATCTGAAATCCTGCTACTTCACTGACCATTTTGGTCCTCATTAGGATGTTCAGTTCCTTGGCCCTTCCACGATTTGCCAAGCTCTTAACCTTCGGTTTTATTTTCCTCCCTTTGTGCTCATGACCTCCAGCATTCTGTGGTCTCCATTGGGATAACATTTTTCACTACTCTCTTCATCACAGCTAAGAGCCTGCCTCAAACCACCCCCATGGAGCTCTCTGACACACAGTGCACAGGTACTAGAGCACAGGTATCCATCTACATGGACACACGATGCCCTTAACACTGCCTAACGCCGTGTGCTCTGGTTGGGTCTCTTACTCATAGCCATACCCATGACATCACTTTGCTCTGTATAAATTTTCTTCCTACCCATAAGGGGGGAAAAAGAGGCCAACAGCAAAATAGGATGCTCCACCATCTTTACTCCCTGTCTACCTGACACTTTCTTGAGAGAGGCTAATTCCTTCCCTTGGCACAAGATTTCATCTCTCACCACCTCCTCGGTGCCTCTGTTCTTCCTTCCTTCTCTGGTCTGTGCTCTTTCCAGCTGTGACCCCATTGCTTCTCACAGCCAGCTTTGCTGACAAACAGTTCTACCAGGCATCCCAACTCCTACTTCCTGTTTTCCCAGCATTCCCACGTCATCCCTCTCAGTACCTGTGCCTCTTCCCAGTGAACTCCCTGTAAACTGATGCTGATTACTCAGTCATTTACACCTGGGATTCACATCAGCACATTTAACAAAGAGAGCATGTTTTCTTTTCCTCTTTGTCTTTCTTCCTCTCCTCTCTTCTTTCCCCCATTCCACCCCATCCATCTTCCCTCCTCTCTCCTCTCTCCCTCTTTCACTCTGTCATGAAATACTGGGATAGAACCAGAGGTCTTATGCACACTAGACAACCAAGTGCTTCTCCACGAACTATATCCCCAAACCTTGCTTTTTTAATGATAAAAATGCATATTGTGATTTCAAAAAAAAAAAAAAAAAAATCATAAAGATACAAGAGATCTTTATCTGGTCCAAACCCTTTTTCTTTTGTTTTGTTTTTGTTTTTTCAATGCAAGGTCTCACTATGTATCCCTGGGTGTCCTGGAACTCCCTATGTAGTCCAGGTTGGCCTTGATCCCACAGAGATCTGCTTGTCTCTCCTCTCCTCCTGAGTGCTGGGGTAAAGCGTGTGCTACCACGCCTAGCCAGTTCATAAGTCTCATAAGTCATTAACTCTCATAAGTGCCCACTCTTGGACATTTCCATCATGTCCACTAAAGCCTATTATGTGAGAAAACTAAAGTGGCTAACTAATGATCCACCCAGGAGGGACTTTATATTATAAATTGTATGCGTTATCACGGGTTGCCAGTATTACTGAAAACAATTTAAAAGGAGGACTAATCTTAGGGTTGGGTAAAGGAACTATACTAACTTTTTTTTGTTTGTTTGTTTTGGTTTTTCGAGACAGGGTTTCTCTGTATAGCCCTGGCTGTCCTGGAACTCACTCTGTAGACCAGGCTGGCCTCGAACTCAGAAATCCGCCTGCCTCTGCCTCCTGAGTGCTGGGATTAAAGGCGTGAGCCACCACTGCCCGGCCTATACTAACTTTTGAGATAGGAAACTAAAGCTCAGATGTAAAGACATCGAAGACACTCAAAGTTGTGGTGTGTCACAGAACGATGCTTCAGACGCCGTCAGCCTTCTGTTGCCTCTTGACCATAGCATTATGGTCCCCTGCCACCAAAGCCTGCAGGCACACAACAGGGAATGTTACAGAATGCTAGTCTACCTTCTGAGTAGGTGGTCATCTTGGTAGGCATTACTCCTGCCTTCAGATCCTATACCCACAGTTCTGAGAAAAACCTCTAGGACTCTAGAGCAAATACACTCAAGCATACTCACTCTGAGATTTCAGGCGTTTGTGAACCACATCCTCAAGCCCCAAGACTTCTGTGACCCCCCAGGCTGTGAGCCCCAAGTGAGAACGTCCTGACTTTTTCTTCAAGGTCCTCCATAATTCCCCTATCCTGTCCATAGCTCCAGTCTCCCTCCACAGGTGGAGCCTGCCGGTACCTCCACTGTGAAGTAGCAGTTCCCCCGGGTTCCATAAGTGAGTGCAGGTTTCCTCTGGCTGAGCCACAGGTTGTCTGAAATCACAATGTAGTCCACACTGGAAAAGAAATGGTCCTTTTCTCTTTGGACAAGTTCCTCCAGGGCCACAGAACCAGCTTCTTCCATCCCTTCCAGGATGAACCTGACGTTCACCGGAAGATCCTGGATTAACAACAGAATAAAGATTGTACAATATGCTCAAGCAAGTTTTATGTATAAGCTTGTATTTGATACAGATACATGAAATAATCATTTATACTCAACGTGTGGATTGTTTACCCTCCCAGCAGCTCTGTTTACAGTAGCAGAGGAGAAGCAAAGTAAGGCCAGAAGGCAGATTCCATGTGGTGCTTTGATTTAATGCTAAGACAGAATTTGGAGCAGAGACGGTAAAGCCGGCAGCACCCATACTGCAGAGCTCGACTGTGATTCAAGAAGTTAGGGTGGCAGGATGGGACAGGAAGGGACAGGGCAGAGGCATCCTTTCCCATAAAATAAAGGCTCTCTCTCTCTCTCTCTCTCTCTCTCTCTCTCTCTCTCTCTCTCTCTCTCTCTCTCTCTCTCTGTGTGATGCACACGTGTGTGTGATATGTATGCACACATGTAGGTACATGCATGTGGAGACCAGAAGTCTATGTCTAGTGTGCTCTTCAGTTATTCTCCACCTTAATTTCTAAGACAAGTTTCTCACTGAATCTGGAGCTCACCATTTTGGCTATACTGGCTGGCCAGAGAGTTGGGAGATCTTCCTGGTCCCTAAGCATTGGGGCTACAGGCATGAACATCTGACCTTTTACGTAGGTCCTTTGGATTTGAACTTGAGTCTTCATGCTTGCATAATAAGTACTTTACCAACCTCATGATCTCCCCAGTTCACCTAAAGAGTATTTTTGAAGAAAGGTTCGATTACAAATTTCTCTTTGGTTCCCATAAGTCTGAACATGATAAACGAGAATTCTTTCCTTTGAAAGATGGTTAGGCCTCAGGATAACATTCAAGAATGTCAAATTTTCAAATGTGTTCAATCTGCTTTTGAGTTACTCAAAGTCTTTGATCCCTCAGCAAAATGGATCTTAGGGTTTTCCTATCCCAGACACAGGATGCTGCCTTTAAAGTTTTGATCCCTTTTGTCTGACTAATTTGTGTATCTTTGAGAGCCAAGGTAAGAGATTAGGGATTTCCTCCTAGAGCATAGAGAAGCTTCAGAGAACTCTCACATTTACATGCTGAGACATGGCATGGTGCTAGGGAGTGTGTCAGGCTCCTTGTGGGTTTTGTGTGTGTGTGTGTGCGTACATTCTTTTTTTTTTTTTTTTTTTTTTTTTTTTTTTGGTTTTTTTGGAGACAGGGTTTCTCTGTGTAGCCCTGGCTGTCCTGGAACTCAATTGGTAGACCAGGCTGGTCTCAAACTCAGAAATCTGCCTGTCTCTGCCTCCCAAGTGCTGGGATTAAAGGCGTG
>CM052715.1:66921335-66962407 GCA_028551405.1 Uromys caudimaculatus
GCTTGTGCCAAAGGAGCAGGCCTTGGGGCCTCTCAGGACTCATCCTGGGGCCCACAAGAGCCCATAGCCTCACACTCTGAAACACGGAACCCCCGGCAGGTTTTTCTTCCTTGTCATCAGGGGTCCCAGGCATCTTGAGCTTAATGTGGGGTGTCTCCAACACACTTGTGGCTCTTCATCTATGGGTAGGACCTTGTTGACTTTCCTGTCCATGTTAACAGGTCAGCTGGTGTCATATGGCTGATTTATAAAAGCAGCCATAATGCGAGGTTTAGGGGACACTATCTAGAGCAGGCTCCCTAGTCGCCTGGCTCTTACAGTCTTTCCCTCTCTCCCTTAGTATTTTCTAAGGCTTGGGCATAGGGCTGCATTGTAGATGTATCTAAGGTTTGGGTGTAGGGTTACATTGTAAGTGTATCTAAGGCTTGGGTATGGGGTTACATTGTAGATGTATCTAAGGCTTAGGTATAAGGTTACATTGTAGATGTATGAACTTGGGCTTGCCACCCTACAGTCACTTGTTATCTGCATTTTGAGCAGCTGTGGACTTCTGTAACAGCCTTCAGCTGTTGCAAAAAAAAGAAGCTTCTTTGGGGCTGGAGAGATGATCAGCAGTTAGAACACTGTTTTCTCTTTCAGAGGACCTGGGTTCAATTTCCAGCACTCACATGGCAGCTTACAACTGTCTGTAACTTCAGTTCTAAGGGATCTGAAAACCTCACACAGACATAGGTGCAGGCGAAATACCAAGGCACATAAAAAAATAAACTTAAAAGAGAAGATTCTTGGGCTGGAGAGATGGCTCAGCGGTTAAGAGCACTGACTGCTCTGCCAGAGGTCCTGAGTTCAACTCACAGCAAGGACATGGTGGCTCACAACCATCTGTAATGGGATCTGATGACTCTTCTAGTGTGTGTCTGAAGACAGCTGCAGTGTACTCATATAAATAAAAAAATAAATAAATCTTTAAAAAAAAGAAAAGAGAAGTTTCTTTAGGAACAACACTTAACTGTGGGTATGCAAATATTTGGAATGCAGTTTGTAATTACATTTGTTTAGGGAAATGACACCAGTAAATTCTCCTCTAGGGTCTATGACCTCTTTAGCCACAGCAGCTGACTAGGCTAACGTTACTGGACACGAATTCTTCCCCCATCAAGCAGACTGTAGGGCTGTTTACACAGCTGTTAGTTACTCTAGAGGTCAGAGCATCATCAAGGATATATTGAGGGTATAGCTATCTCTGAAGTTCACAGGCTCCACACCTGGGTAGGATGACTGATCGCTCTTCTCCCTTGGCAGCTGGGATAGCACCTTCTGATACCAATGGATCTTAATTAGACCTCAGAAGCTTCAAAACCATCCTGTACACCCAGAGGAGACATGGATTCTAGTGGTAACTACGGCAGTCGATGAGCTTGTCTTTAAGCCAGGAAGCTCAAATTATTCCTGTAATACAATCTACTCCCATGTCTATTACCCATACATGGAGCCAGTTCTGAAAGAAAGGTGGGAGGGGCTTTGCTTGAGATGGGGGGGGGAGCACCAGGTGAAACCAAGCAGATATGCATGGAACAACCTCATAATGCCTCAATTCTGTGCAGAGTGGTAGGGTTATCTCCCCAGATCCTACAATTGGAGTGTCCTAAAACACAAAGAGAAGAAACTTAGACGTCTCCCTGTTATAAGTAACTCCGAGAGGCAGCCACAGCTGGGGAACATCTTCTGTTTCTGGTCTGTGTCTCTCAGGCAAGTGAGTGGTATGTATATTCACAGGGTTGAATCACCATTACCACAGTCCAAACAAAAACAAAAAACCCACAAATGGTTGAATTGCATGCTTTGCCTGGCTATATGCATTAATATACAGAAGTAAAGTACCTGTCATTCACATACCACTCACTTGACTTTTACTGAGTATGAGAAATGAGTAAGGAGAGCGGTTGAGCCTCGCTCTTGATAGAATCACTTTCAGCCAGCAGGTGGCACTGCTAGCCTGTTCCTGTCTTCTGCCTCTCTCCAGACACACAGCTGGTTCAGCCACATCCAAATCCCAAGGGGCAAATGAGCTGGTGGGAAACAACCAGGGTAGTTGTCCACAAACTAAAAAAAAAGATCTCATATGTAGCCCTGGCTGTCCTGGAACTCACTCTGTAGACCAGGCTGGCCTCAAACTCAGAAATCCGCCTGCCTCTGCCTCCCAAGTGCTGGGATTAAAGGTGTGTGCCACCACTGCCCGGCTGACCAGGGTCTTGTACAAATGTTATACCATCAAGTTGCATCTCAGAAAGAAAGATTCTTGGCAAGCCATTGTCTAGATTAACATTTGAATTTATTTCTCATTCAGTCCTTACTAAGAAGATTTTAATTAAAATGTTTTTTATTAATTCTTTGAGAATTTATGTAATTTAATCATGTTCATTCCTATCCTAACTCCTCCCAAATACACCTCACCTCCCCCAATTGTGTCTTTTTTTTTTTTTAATATAACCCATCCAGTCAACTTGTGCTGCTCATAAACTCCTAGATGTGGGATCATGCACTTGAGCATGGTAGACCTACCGGGGGCTGTACACTTAAAGAAAAATGCCTCTCCTTCAGAAGCCAGCAGCTGCCCATAGGCCTCAGGTAGGGTGGAGGCTCAGGAATCATTTCCCTCAAAAAAAAAAAAAAAGGAGTACGGAAGGTTATTTTTTAAAAGAAAAGAGGCTGGACATGGTGGCGCACGTCTTTAATCCCAGCACATGAGAGGCAGAGGCAGGTGGCTCTCTGAGTTTGAGGCTAACCTGGTCTATAGCGTAAGTTCTAGGACATCCAGGGCTTCATAGTTAGACCCTGTTTATAAATACAGAAGAAGGAGGAGAAGGAGGAGGAGGAAGAGGAAGAGGGGGGAGGAGAGTTTGAGGGGAAAGAAAAAGACCACAGGAAGAAAAGGAAACAGCTCTCGAATCTTTAGTACAAGGACTGAGATTTCATAGTTCCATGAAGCCACTAGGGACCAAGGTCTGTCATTGGGGGTTAACTAGAATCCATGGTCCTGAGAGTGAAGCAGATAAAGGAACGTGCTGGGATACTCTTTACTTCTGTGCCCATTTTATGTCTCTTTCTCTTCTGCTTACAGAGTTGAGCAGAGCCTGCTGCTAAGCATTTGGTCCAGGTCACAAAGGTAGACTTTGGGCAGTGGGAGCCTGTCTTCCCCATCCTTGGATGGGATCCCAGGTGTGATCCATTGGTTCTCCCCTTTTGTTCCTTGATCTCTGGTGTGTGTGTGTGTGTGTGTGTGTGTGTGTGTGTCTGTCTGTCTGTCTGTCTGTGTCTGTGTGGGTTATAGTCATGCTGAGCCTCAAACCATTCTACTCTTAGCTTTTGTGTTTGCAGAAAGAAGAGCTGAGCAACAGGAAGGGAGACTGGTCATATGAGGGTTCTGGAGCAGAGGTCTGTCTGGTCTTCTTCAGAAGACTGGGCTTGGATTCCTGCTTACTAGTGCTTGTTGCAGTGTATGTGGAACAAAGGTTCCTAGTGTCCCAGTCTTAGCTTCAGATACTTTAAGCTCCTCCTAGGGCATCCTCAGCTATACCCTGCCATGCTGCCCAACTTCCCTAAAGAGCAAATCCTCAAAATCTTCTTGGCTTTTCCACATCACAAGAACTGCACGTTTCTATACCATCTGGTACTGTAGTCTGGTCAGCCAATATGACTCAGAAGCTGAAACTGAAACCAAGTTTATCCTAAAGGCAAAGAATGCATTTTCTCAATGAAAGGTGAAACCTACACACTTCCAAAAGGCGATGCTAACAAAGGAGCCCAGTTTGGAGGATCTAATCAGGCTTCTGGGATGTTGAGTAGAGTCATAAGACACCCATATCATTAGACAGCTGCTGCCCAGACTTCCTACCCAGTATGACATCATATGTCCTCCCCTGTCCCCTTGTTCTAAGCTAGCCAACATGTGTGCTCAGCTGACCCTGAACTTCCTTGACCAGAGCCACACTTACCAATGACAATCCACTTGCAACACGAATAGCTGAGAGCAGGGAGCTGGAACTGAACCTGCCACCTCACTAGTCGTCCTTGACAATGAAGGGTCTACAGAGGAGATGATGGCGCTGCTATCTCTGCATTGGTGCCCGCTGTCCCTTGCCCCTCCCCCTCCTATACAACCATTCCCTTATTTCTTTTAATATAAACAGAAAACCTGGGCATGCAATGTCAGAATCCAAACCAGACTACTGTTCAGGTCACAATACCTGCAGCAGCCCCTCCCCTATAGACACTGACAGGCACCCTATTGGTCTGGGAAGCCTGAGCTAACCAGGTACCAGGGTTTTTTACCTGGGGAAGTGAGCTTATATCAAAAGGCTATTGGTGGCCATAAAGCCTGTTACCCCTCCCTGCTACTCACTAGGGAATCAGGGAACCTGGCTGCAAAGTCTGGCCATGGTGCGAAGTCTTCTCCTTTTCTCACAGAGCTATAAGAATGGACCCCCACTCTGCTACAAGGGCTTAATTCTCCTCAGAGCCTTCACCATCATCGGTCTATGGTGCTGATGCCAGAACTATACCCAGAGCCCCCACCACTGATATCTATCTGTTCATGGCATTAATCGCTTCTTAAAGAAACTTCTTTGCCCAACAGTCCTGCTCAGTGTATCTCTTGACCCTGTGCCTGAGACTCTTCAAGTTCTCATTTGCCAGAAGTTGTCTGCAACACCACCAATTTTACTTACCAAGTCTCCTGCCGTCCTAGTGTTCCTGTGTGGTGAAAGCTGCTCTCTCCAGTTTCTGCTTCAATGAATTTATTATGACAGGGGAACAAATGTGTTTTATTAACCTGGTTTTTCACAGTGATTGGTTTAAAACAAAATACAAAGGAAGAAATCAAAACTCTCAGTTTTTCCGGGCTGTGTTAATCCCAGACTGGCAGAACAGGGTCCAAGGATCCCTGCAGAGAGGAGTGGCAGGGACCCAGGGGCAGTTAAGGTGGGGCCTCCTTCAAGGAGCCACCCTCCCTCAAGATGAAGGCAGCAGTTCTAAGGAGCAAAGCTCCTAGAAATGCATAGGCAGATAGAATCAAACATCCCTACAAGCTGACAGTCCTGACCCAGGGATTTGTGAGATCTTACATAAATGTTTAGACTCTGACCCTGAAAGGCCAGGTTCTAGAAAGACAACAGATGTATAAAATGTACTACTTAGCAGGGTAGTGAGACCTTTATACCTTCAGATATAGACACCCGCCTAACAGTCCATGAGATAACAGTAACCCATCCCTTACTGTCCCACCCTCTCAGCTCCCCAGGTAGGATTCTTTTTCCTAGCCTTGCCTGTCTGCTGAACCACAGTGCACAGTACAATACTGTTACCAGAGTGCATACCCTCTCCACTTCTGACCCCCCCCCACCCTGTCCCTTGGTAAATCTGTCACTGTCATGCATGCATGGCAAAGCCACAAGAACTAAGTTTCTGTACCATCATCTGCTGTAGTCTCATCAGCAGGTTTGACCTGAAAGCTTTGGCTGAGGCCAAGTTTGACTTAGATTCATTCCCATTGCCAAAGGCAAGGCCCACACACTTCTGACTGATGAAGGATACTGACAAAGGAGACCCAGCTAGGACAACCCTAAGAAACCTTCTAAGAATGAAGTGAAGCTACAGTGAGCCAGAAATCACCAGAAGCCGAGTGTTACAAAGGGCCTAAGTGTTGAGTCCTGGGCCCTTTAGTTTCAGGTCAGCTTGCACAGGTCACTGAAGAGGGCAATTGTATCTGCCATGCTCCACCAGTACTGGCAAGAGAGGAGACATCACCTGGCATTTGTGGCCAGTGCTGGAGCATTGATTGTAATCACCACGTGCGGCTCTATTTAGTGCCCTTTGAATCTGCAAGCACAAAAGGATATCTTTCTTGAGGTCTAACACAAAGTTAGAAATAAAGGGGATTTAAAGATCTCTTCAATCTATATTACTCTAAAATCCTTGGGGGTGGGGGTTAGTTGAGGGCAATGTCCCATATGCTTAAAAGGAGATTAAGATTAACACCATCAGTAATGGTTTGGTATGATATGGCCTCCTCAAACTCTGTATGTCTCTGTCTAACTTGCCAGTGAGACTTAACTGTGAGAATGTGTGATGATTTTCACCAATTGTATCAAGACCTTGGGGCAGTGAACCAAGATAGTCCACGGCCAACCACTCCACATTTCCCAATCCACATGTTCGCCTCAGAAAGACTCCATACCATCATAGTTGCTTCAGAGTTGTTGACTTAAAAGATCCACTGGGGCTTTTCCTTTGGCTGAGGATAGTCAGGACCTCTTCGCCTTTGAGTGAGAGGATCCCCAGATAGATTTGAAACAAGTAATACCAGCAGACTGATCTTATTTGGACACATTTTGAAACAGCTCTTTAAAACAGAGCTTCGGAGGAGCTCTGTGAGTTTGAGCCATCATAGTCTACATAGTGAGTTCTAGGCCAGTATGGGCTACGTGGTAAGACTCTTTCCCAAAGTACCATCAAGACCAGAAGAGGAGGAGAGGCTCCTCCCAGTAAGCCTGATTCAGTACATGAATGACCTCTTGCTGTCACTGACATCCCAAGAGGATTGAACACAGGGATAACAGGGCCTAAAGGTATTCAAAAGAAAATTACTATTCATTAAAAATAAAGTCCCATATTTAGGACACCTAATTATCAAGAGAAAATGAAGTTTAGGCCCAATGAACAGAGGGAATTACTAACTTGCGACTTCCCTCTACAAAAAAATATCAGGGCTCCTTAGATGGTTCTGGAAAGATGGCTCAGAGGTTAAGAGCACATGTGGCTCTTGCAGAGGACCTGGGTTTGGTTTTCAGGACCAATGTGGTTTCATGTGCCCAGGACCATCCATGTGTCCAGTTCTAGGGGATCCAATGCCCTCTTCTGACCTCTGTAGGTACTAAGCATGCATGTGATTCAGGTAAAACCCTCAAACACATAAAATAAGTCTTATTAAAAAATAAAAAAGACCTCAGAAAAATTTTATACTATTCAAATATTGTAGACTACAATTGGCACATGCCTTTAAAGTCCAAGACCTTTATTTCACATTCCTAGAAGAGCCACTCTCATTATACAGTGCCTTGAGAGGTCAAGTTTGCCCAGAGCTGAAGAACTACCCTCACTTGAGAAGCCCTTCCATCTGTTTGTAAATATAAACAGAGGAATGGCCTTTGGAGTCTGTGATGGGTATTCTCTGTTGTCAACTTGACAAAATCTGGAATGAACTACAATACAGAACTTATAAAGATCTTGTGAAAAGGAATTTAAAAAAAAAAAAAAAAAAAAAGCTTAGGTACAGGGGTATACTCCTTTAATCCCAGCACTCAGGAGACAAAGGCATGCAGATCTCTGAGTTTATGGTCAAGTTCCAGGACGGTCAAGCAGTTTCAAGACAAGATTAGGCAGTCAATGAAATCATTCAAAACAGAAAGCCATTGATGATGTAACAAAGCGGGCATGTTCCAGCTCCAGCAAGTAGAAGGACTTGGCAGCTTCGGCTATGTAGCTCTGGGTTTAGAGTCAAGAATAGAAGGGGTTACTGGGATAGTTGATGTTGGTGTTGTATCTTGTTCACGAGCCCCAAAAGACCATCCAGGAGTCAACTCCAATGCAATTGCACTAGGGTCTCTTTATTACAAACTCGAGTTTGGGCCTACTCACCACCAGCCCTGATGAAGCAGGACAGTTTGGTGAATTAACCTCAAGCCCTCATCGGAACAAGGTTTTATATGAAATGGGAGCAAGTAAGGGGGTATCAAACCTGGTAAGCTGACAGGAGGGTGCTCTGAAGCAAGACCATGAACAATCACAAATGGTCTGAAAGTACATCTGAAACAATGAGACTTATCTTGATTGGCTATAGCTAGGAAGTAGCTAGGGAGTAACTCTTTGGCATGGGCCAAGGACAAGCCATGGGGTCCTTCCTAGTACTGGGTGCAGCTTGGGCTCAGCTGTGGGTCAAGTTCTCAGGCTTTTTTTTTTTTCTATGATGGAGTCCAGTTTCAAGATGGAGTAGGTTTGGCCTCTTACTGGTTAGTAGGAGCTAAAAAATTAGTGGTGATTAAGAAGAGACCAACATGACTGTGATGAAATCTGGGCAGTGTTGTCTGAGAGCACAAAGAAGCTGTGTTCTAGAGATAGTCAAGACTGTACCTCATGCTGTTAGCTGGATTTGGTAATATATAAGAGTCACCCAACTGGTGTTGGTTTTGAAGGCTTAAAGGGGTGATGGAGAGCAGGCAAGCTTTGGCAATGTGAGAGACCAGGGAAGAACACTAGTGAGGGTGCAGCCTCAGTTGCTGTTGACATTGCATGACTGAAAGGGTCATGCAAAGAAGATGAGACTTGGCACCATGAAGAGAGCCTGTGAGAGGTTATTAGTGAAGCCTAGTTGCAGCAGAAAACCCCAGTGTATTGGAAATGCCAGTATCGTGGGATGACGACTAAGAGCAGCAGCAGTAGTGGAGTAGAGTTAACCAGAGCCCAGAGTGCTACAGAGGGTAGACCAGGAGAAATGACCCAAGCCCTTTGGAGGAGCCCAGAAGATCATGTGTGTATCCCAGACATTGGAACAAGATGCCATGAAGTTGAAGTTGCTTTAGAGTCTCTTCCTGACTGCCTTTGGACAAAGATGTAGAACTCTCTTGGTTCCTCCAGCCAAGTCTGCCTGCATGCTGCCTTACATCCCATAATGATGATAATGGACTGAACCTCTGAAACTTTAAGCCAGACCCAATTAAATATTTACCTTTGTACAAGTTGCCTTGGTCTTGGTATCTCATGAAACCTTAATTAAGACAGTCTTTTTTTTTTTTTTTTTTTTTTTGGTTTGGTTTTTTTGGGATTTTTTTGTTTGTTTGTTTTTTGTTTTTTTGAGACAGGGTTTCTCTGTGTAGCTCTGGCTGTCCTGGAACTCACTCTGTAGACCAGGCTGGCCTCGAACTCAGAAATCCGCCTGCCCCTGCCTCCCAAGTGCTGGGATTAAAGATTAAGACAGAGTCTTAACTCACAGTCATAGGGCCAGAGATGAGCTGCCTTCTCCTCTGGCTTCCTTGACCCTGTAACTACAAAGTGACCTGCCGGGCAGTGGTGGCGCACGCCTTTAATCCCAGCACTCGGGAGGCAGAGGCAGGTGGATTTCTGAGTTCTCGGCCAGCCTGGTCTACAGAGTGAGTTCCAGGACAGTCAGGGCTACACAGAGAAACCCTGTCTCGAAAAAAAAAAAAAAAAAAAAAAAAAAAAAAAAAAAAAAAAAAAAAAAAAAAAAAAAAAAAAAAAAAAAAAAAAAAAAAAAAAAAAAAAAAAAAAAAAAAAAGTGACCCACATTCAGGCAATCAGTGGCAGCAGCTATATCATCAACCACTGTACTATTAACCAAGAAGAGCAGAGAGCTCTAATCTTTGCAGGCTCCTTGACGACTAGTGCCCTCACCAAATCAGGTCAAAGGGGCAAGGATCCTAGAATCTTTAAGTATGAAGCCACAATATTCGAGAAGCGTGATCTGAGTCTTACTACCAACAGTTCCCTCAAACCCAACATGTTCCTTGTCTGGAGTGAGACTCAGGACCCTGAGAACACCACTGCCTAAATCAAGTAGAACACCTAACAAAGTCCAGCCTGATCTCAGAAAACTCCAAATCTTTAAAGATGTCTCTCTTAAGTCATAATGGAGAAAAGGTGCAGGTTGTTCCCGGATAGATGGTGTTCTATCTAAGCTAGAGTCTTCTGAGACGAGGGAACCTCAGTTGAGAAAATGCCTCCACAACATTGGTCTGTAGGTACGCTTGTAGGGCATTTTCTTGATTGACGATTGATGTGGGGGATGCTCAACTCATTGTGAGTGGCTCTACTCATGGTTGGGTGGTCCTAGTGTATATAACAAAAAACAAAACCAAAAAACTGAGCAAGCCAGGAGGAGCAAGCCAGTAATCAGCATTCCTCCAGTCTCCTACCTTGACTTACATTCACAATGGACTTCAACTATAAGATGAAGTAAACCCTTCTTCCCAAGTTGATTTTGCTCATGATCCTTTATCGCAGGGATAGAAACTGAAGACAGAGAAAGAATAAAATTGGTGTGCTCGAGCTTGTGATTTTTTTGCTCCTCACCAAGCCCTAATATACCCAAAAGAAAAAGAAGAAGCCATCTATACAAACTCTAATTGTGTCTTTGGAGAGTAGTACATATACTTAGAAAAGTCTTGGCAGGCTAGGTGGTGGTGCCCAATACCTGGGAGGCAAAGGCAGGCAGATCTCTGAGTTCAAGGCCAGCCTGGTCGACAGAGTGAGTTATAGGAGATCCAAGGCTACATGGATAAACCCTATCTCGAAACACACATACACACACACACACACACACTAACAGAAAAATGTAGATAGAACAGGGGCCTTATTAACAATAAGGGCAAGACTTACTATATAAAGAAATAATAAAGAAACAAAATGGGGGTGTTTGTGTCTGAAATCTTAGGTAGTTTAATGTTACCTAAAGAATTAGTGATGGAGCCGGGCAGTGGTGGCACACGCCTTTAATCCCAGCACTTGGGAGGCAGAGATAGGCGGATTTCTGAGTTCGAGGCCAGCCTGGTCTACAGAGTGAGTTCCAGGAAAGCCAGGGCTACACAGAGAAACCCTGTCTCAAAAAAAAAAAAAAAAAAAAAAACCAGAGATCTAACTCCGAGATACTCTTGGAATATCTACCCATGTACTTACTCAGGAACAAGATAATCAGAACAAAGTAAACTTAAAAAGGTAAACAAGATAAGAGTTGGCAGCAGATCAGATCATAATCCTCTTCCTACTGCATGCTTGGGTGGTTGCGTGGCACATAAGATTAAGGGCTGCATATGGTATGCTCCTTAAGGAAAATATATAGCAACAAAGTTATATTGCCTGGGGCTATCTCTGCCCTACACAGGGACTTATGCTTATGGACAAAGAATGGTATGGAAAAATGATAAAAGAATGAAGTATTAAGACTCCCCCCCCTTAGAAAAGTTAGCTTGTCTCCCGCCACTCTGGTGTCGTATGATTAAGGAACAAAAGAATGCCAAGACTAGACATATAAATAAATTATACAAAGATATAAAATATAAGCATTCTGTTATGGCAGACACTGAATAATAACTGTAGCAGCTTTGACTTCTTGGGCCTAATGACCAAGAACAGTTGATAATTCACTGCTTGGGACATGGCAGTCTACCCAGACTGTCTAGGAGATTGTTTTCCTGTCTAGTGCCCTTGAAAACACAAGATTCTTGAAAATTGGGTTGTGGGGCTGATGAGGAAAAATGATCTTAAAAGATATCTCTGTTCTGTCACTGTTTATCATTAACAACCAAACTTATGACCAAGAAGAAGTTAAAACACATGTGCGAGGGCAAAAATAATATGATCTATATTTTGGAACAACATGAATCTATCCCTGCCCACTCAGTTCTGTATAAATAAAGAATCGTGCTAACTTCCAGTCAGTCAGGCTGCAAGATCCTACCCCCATCCCCTCCTCCCCTGTGCCTGACTCACTGCTCCCTCACCAACTCCTTATCTCCTCCAAAGTTCCTGGCCGTTCCCGGGGCTGGCCCCTGGCAGAGGCCATCCCTGGTCCATCTGCCACTAAACTGACTCTAGATAGATTCTAATGTTGTTATGGTATCACATCTAGATGATTAACTGTGCCTGGGTCATTAATAAAGCAGAGAACAGCTCCCTCTGACTGTTAGATATGATGCCTGTCTTGTTCTTTCCTGTGAAAACTACCAACAGAGTCCATTTCAGACAGAAAACATCTACAGGTGTACACACTCCAGACCCTCCTATGTACCCATGCTGGATAGTTTTATGTCAACTTGACACAAGATAGAGAGGAGTAGTTTTGACACAAGGTAGGGAGGATGGAGCCCCAACTGAGAAAAATTCTCCATTAACATTGGTCTGTAGGCAAGGTTATTGGTCTGTTTCTTAATTAGTTATTGATGTGGGAGGACCCAGCCCATTGTGAAGCTATAAGAAAGCAGGCTGAGCAAGCCACGAGGAGCAAGTCAGTAAGCAGCACCCTTCCATGGCTTCTGTATCAGCTCCTGCCTCCAGGTTCTTGCTCTGCTTGAGTTACTGATCTGACTTTCTTCATTGGTTAACAGAGATGTGGGAGCATAAGCCAAATAAATCTTTCCCTCCCGCCTGGCAGTGGTGGCACATGCCTTTAATCCCAGCACTTGGGAAGCAGAGGCAGGTGGATTTCTGAGTTCGAGGCCAGCCTGGTCTACAGAGTGAGTTCCAGGACAGCCAGGGCTACACAGAGAAACCCTGTCTCAAAAAACCAAAAAAAAAAAAAAATCTTTCCCTCACCAACTTGCTTTTGCCCATGGTGTTTCATCACAACAACAGTAACCCTAACTTAGTACCCAAATGTACTAGCTATCCATGCCTCCACTGTTTGGCTGTCACCCAAGATAATGAATAGACCTCCCTTGGTAATAAGAGTGACCTTAAGTCACAGAGAAAGAAGCCTCCCCTGAGGAAATGCCTCTCCATGAGACCCAGCCGTAAGGCATTTTCTCAATAGTGATGGGGGGCAGGGGGGTATTGTAGGTGGTGCCATCCCTGGGCTGGTAGTCTTGGGTTCTATAAGAAAGCAAGCTGAGCAAACCAGAGGAAGCAAGCCAGTAAGAAACATTCATCCATGGCCTCTGCATCAGCTCCTGCTTCCTGACCTGCTTGTATTCAAGTCCTGACTTCCTTTTGAGATGAACAGCAATGTGGAAGTGTAAGCTGAATAAACCCTTTCCTCCCCAATTTGTTTCTTGGTCATGATGTTTGTGCAGGAACAGAAACCCTGACTAAGACAACACACATGTTCTACTTACTGTGCACAGAAGTGCCACAGTTTTCAACAACTCCTCATGCAATTTTATGTGATGTGTCTCTTATTGTTTGGCTTTCCTCTTCTGGTGGCTCAGATGATAGACCCTTAGTGTGGCACTCTGATGGACTGAGCTGGAGAACAACTCAGAAGCTAGTCTCCATGGCCATCTCCCTGCCTCCCCACGCTTGAGGTTCCTCTGGTCCTCCTTCCTTTAAAAAAATGCAGATAGGGCCTTTTGGTGAACTTCCCTGTCTACCTAAGAATGTGCAACTGTCTTAAAATCTACTAACCAAAGGAAAGGGCAAGGCTTAAACAAACAGATCCAGAACCCAGGGGACTTCGCCTCAGGCTATTTTGTGTGCTCCCAGCTCTTTCCTTCTAAATAGCACCTACTCTCACTGCCTTCAGTCACTCGCGCGCACAAACACACACACGCACACACACACAGTGTGTAGGAGTCAACCTGCTGGCCCTTTCTGTGTGTTTAGCTGGCTCTAGATACATTAATAACTGTGCTATGTATTTTCTGTGTCAGTTTGCCTCTTTTTTTTTTTTTTTTTTTTTAAGTCAGGGTCTCTCTGTGTAGCCCTAGCTGTTCTGGAACTTGCTCTGTAGAACAGGCTGCCCTCTAACTCACAGAGATCTGTCTACCTCTGCCTCCCAAGTGCTAGGATTAAAGGTGGGCACCACCACTGCTTGCCTGTCCGTCTGTCTTTGGTGATAGGGTGTCAGCCAGGCCTCTTATGTTACATTGGGAACACGGGGTCACTTTTTTCCCTGCCCCATATTTGTACACATTGGAATTTCCTCTTGTGGGCTCTGCTTGAGAGGCAGGTATTCTATTCTACCTTTCTCTAACTAGTCTGTCTAGAAGAACTAGCCTCCTCCTGGTTTAAGGCACCAGCTTAGGTCCAGGGTTCATGCTGGTGGCTCAGAGTTCCAAACAATGTAACCCAGAGGGCCGGAGCTCATGGAGCACTGCATGCAGTGGGGCCCTAAGCAAGCCTGTGTAGCTTATATTCCAGACGCTGGACAGGCTGTGGTCTGTTTAGTCTGTCTCAGGACAGGCAGGAGGAGCCTCTCTCCTTCATGCTGTGGCTTCCTGAGACCCACAACCCAGTCAAGCTGCAGCTTAGGCTATTTGTCAGGAGCATGAGTGTAGTTTTGAGTGTAGTTTTAATTAAAATGTTAAGGTGCCTTCAGTTGCTTCATTTTGAAGTGGAGTGTTAACAGTGGATGAGGAATCTTGATTAGAACTCACAATCTAAGCCAGGCAGTGGTGGCGCACGCCTTTAACCCCAGCACTTGGGAGGCAGAGGCAGGTGGATTTCTGAGTTCTCGGCCAGCCTGGTCTACAGAGTGAGTTCCAGGACAGCCAGGGCTACACAGAGAAACCCTGTCTCAAAAGAAAAAAAAAAGAAAAAAAAAAAAAAGAACTCACAATCTAATGTCCTAGAAGGTGATGTCCTCATAACCTGGCCCTGAACTAGTCTCAAAGCATATCAAGTGCTGTCGATCTCCCCATGAGGACTTTCCCAAGTACTACAGGTTAGGCTGAAGATAGGGAGGGCTGCTTACCTTAAGAGGCATATGTGTCTGACCTAGATGTCCACTGCCTTTAGGAGTAGGAATTGCCTGTATTTAAAGCCTTGACATTGGGAATTCAAATTCTAAAACCTGTCACCAGGACCAGGGCCAACTGGTCGACCTGGACATGATTCCTGTGTGGTGTTTGGGCCTACAGTATAAAGTGCTGAGCTGGGTAAATGCTGCTCCAGATACTCTATGTGATACAGGACTCTAATGGAATAAGCACTCTAATACCAATGAGAGTGGAAGGGAGATGTCACTGGTGGACCAAAGCCGAAGCCAGGACAGCTCCTGAAAGATGTCCGTGCTGGGTCTAGTTTGTATTTGCATTTTATACTCTAACACCACAAGGTGTGGCTGGCAAGCTAGCAAGATTTTACAGAAGCCTATGTGGCAGTGAGCAGGTTGTAAAGGGCAATGGCCTATTGTTTCAGCTGTTCCTCCCGGTCTTTCCGTTCCAGGTAGCAAGTGAAGCCATGTGTGGTACAACAGTGTATTAAGTCACTAAATCAATTAGTAAATCAGTATCTAATAGTTGATCTTTTCTGCCTTATTCTATCTCTTCTGGAGGTGAAACAAACACCTACACTCTGGTCTCTGACAAACGGCTTTAGAATTCATGGAATGTGGCCCACTGGTTAGCACAGTCACGATGGGTGTCACATGGCTCCTAGGACCATGTGTCCTGAAGGCTTCATGCTGTTGTGGAGTTCTGCTCTGCTTGCTGCCCTTACTTCCCTCTTAATCTAAGAACTGTATGAAAACTCTAAGGGGGGGGGGGTGTTCTAGCTCCTCCCTGGGCACTTACAATAATAGTGCTTGATCTCTTCCAGGCATTGCTGCTGTAGCAGATTAATGATTCCCACCCTAGGGAAGAATTTAGAAATGTGGATTATCAGCAAAAACCACCACCCTTAGAAAGCATTTGGAGAAACAAAATTGTTAGTGAAGCTAGGTTACAATGTTTTTTTTGATTTTTTTTTTTTTTGGTTTGTTTTGTTGTTGTTGTTGTTGCTGTTGTTTTTGTTTTTTGGTTTTTTTTTTTTGCTACTGGCTCTGATGTAGAAAATCTTAGGAAACAATTTGAAATTCAGAAAGGTATGCTCTTAACAGTTAAGCTAGGGACTTTTTAAGGTCAAGGAACAAGAACAATGGTAGCACTGGCTTATTCTCACTGAGGCTGGACTCGTGATGATTGATTTCTCATATCCATGTTTGCCCAGAGCTTCCTGATATGATTTAATAAAAATTGTTGATGAGTAGATATGCATTCTGAGGATTTAAAATAATGACTGATTTTTATATAAAAGTTTAGATTTGTGATTCTTTTAAGATTCTTATAAGATTACTTTTAAAGATAAATAATAATTAATCCTTTCTTTGTAACCACAACTTGCTGACTGTAAGCAGGAGAAACTGGCTGAGAAAACTATCTTGCCCGCTTACTTTGTTAATCTACAACAAGTTGCTTAATTATGAATGTTCATGGGTTCTCGTGAATACTTTACCTGTAATGTTATTTCTTGTAAAGTTATTAGGGAGCATATTTTTTTTCATAGTAATTCACTAGAAGAAAACTAGAACATAATCACCATGTAATTTTATACTGCTTGAAAGATTTTGCTGAGTGCATAAGCTATAGTAGGAAAAAATAAACTTGTTGGAATTTTGTTCCATGTATCTGTTAAGACCTAGGTATCAGTTACCTGGCTTGCCTGCCAGTATAAGGAAACTTTCTTCTATGTTTCTGCTGTTTCTAGGAAACTTTCTTTTTTTTTTTTTTTTGGTTTTCTTTTTCGAGACAGGGTTTCTCTGTGTAGCCCTGGATGTCCTGGAACTCACTCTGTAGACCAGGCTGGCCTCGAACTCAGAAATCCACCTGCCTCTGCCTCCCAAGTGCTGGGGTTAAAGGCGTGCGCCACCACTGCCCGGCTCTAGGAAACTTTCTAATGCCAAGTTGGTTACATATTGTTGTTTTGTGGTCTTGGAAACCAATCATGATAGAAGTCAATATGACTGCTTTGTATAGTTACCCACAATAAGCTTGGATCTGAACTCATCACCCAATAAATAGCACTTCCTGTACCTGTGTACAAGCTATTATGGTATAATCTGCCCCTGAGATGGACCCCAACATAAGAGAGATACCTGCACCAGGATAAGAAACTACTTGGAATAAGGCTTCCATTTTGAGTAGTGGTTAAGTAAAGTTTAAGTTCCCAGGACCTCTGGAACTGACATCCTGCTTGATAAGTTAAGACATGAATATTAGACAAGTCCCATTCTGGTAGACAAGACATGACTATTAGACAAGGTAAGTCCCCTGCCACAGTTCGAATGGGAGCAGGATAAGTATATAACTAAGACATGCTCCAAAGTAAATCCCTGTCCCTAAATCCTGATGGGTGGAATAACTTGGCACAGATGTTTGTAGATCTCAGGCATAAAAAGCCCTGTAGGACCTTAACTCAGGGCCACAGTTCAGTTCCTGAATCTGGACAGTGGCCCTGGTTAATCAGTTCTGGCGCACATGCTTAATAAATTGTTCCTGTCTGACTGAGATTGGTGTTTGTGTGGTTTGTGAGGTGATTCCTGGACCCTAACACATCAAATCTGTGTGTATGTATATGTGTAAAGTTTGTGTGGGAGTATATTGGAACTTTGTTCCATCCATCAAATCTATATGCATGTATATATTATAAAGCTTGTGTGTGTGTGGGTGTGTTGGAGCTTATTCCACCCACCAACTGTGTGTGTGTGTGTGTGTGTGTGTGTGTGTGTGTGTGTGTGTGTGTATGCATGGATGTGTGAAATGCTTGGAGCCTGGCTGTTGGAACTTTCTTCTCTCCACCCACCAGGTATGTGTGTTATGTGTGTATATGCGTATATGTGCATCTATGTATATATGTGTATGTGTGAAATGCTTAGTTGTCCCGGCCCATGGGACATTCAATGAGGGTTTGAGGAGGGAACTGTCGGATGAAAGAAAGAGGCAGGAGACAGAGATATCTGGGAGCAAGACAGGATGTCTGATCAAGCTCCAAAGATTAACTTTATTTCCAAGCTTTTATAAGGTACAAGGAGAAGGAAGTATGAGAATCTTAAACAATATAGAAGGACTCTAAAACAATGTTATCGGGGCTTTAGACAATGCTATAGGGGTGAGGAGTTTCTAGGGAGTACAGGTTCCCAACCACCGGGACATGTTACTAAGGCAACCATCTATGCTCTGCTGATCACCTAACCACAAGGGGGTCACACTGACCTGGGAAAGAACCCATCTCCTAGGAGACAGAACCTAAACAAAAGCCTAGTTCTCAAGAACCTGAAACTCAGGCCTACTTCTACCTTCAAGCCTAACTTCTACAAAAAAATGGCCTCTCTCATGCTAATAAGAAATCTGCAGATAGTCTTTGCTAGAGCTTTGCTCCATCCATTTAATGTGTGAATATGTATATGTCTGTCCATCCGGCTGTCTTTCTGTCTGTCTGTGCACATGTATATATGTATTTGTATGTATAAAGTTGCTGGAGCCTGCTTTTGCTTCATCCACTCAGTGTGTATGCATGTGTGTGTGTGTGTGTGTGTGTGTGTGTGTGTGTGTGTGTGTGTGTATGTGTGTGTGAAGTAGAATAAGACCAATTGTTATATACTGACTTATTCATTTAAAGACTTACTTAATGCACTGTTTGTAGTGCCTATTTGCCAACCATGACTCCATTTGTTACCTGGAACAGAAAAACCTGGAGAAAACCCTGAACCAGTGGGTAGTAGCCCTTAGCAACATGCTGAGTGCTACATCCACACCCATAAAATCTTGCCTGCCTTCACTTCAACCTTATAGTTTTAGAGTATAAAATAAGAATATAAACTGGCAGCCGGGCAGTGGTGGCGCACGCCTTTAATCCCAGCACTTGGGAGGCAGAGGCAGGCGGATTTCTGAGTTCGAGGCCAGCCTGGTCTACAGAGTGAGTTCCAGGACAGCTAGGGCTATACAGGGAAACCCTGTCTCCAAAAGCCAAAAAAAAAAAAAAAGAATATAAACTGGACCTAGGGTTGAACGCTTTTAGGAGCTGTCCTGGCTTTGGTCCATGTAGTAGTCAGGGCGCTCTACAGTCACATAACTTATGGAATAAATGTCTTTATATGCTAAGGATGGAATGTCTCTGTATATTAAGGGAATTTATTGGAATGACTTACAGTCTGCAGTCCAACTAACCGAACAATGAGCAACTATAAATGGGAAATTCAAGAATCTAGTAGTTGCTCAATCCCACAAGGCTGGGTGTTCAGATGATGTTCTGTATAAGCTGGGATCCTGAAGAAGTGGGCTCCAATAGATGTGCTGACAAGTAAGTGCAAGCAGACAAAGAAGCCTTCCTTCTACTGTCCCTATGTAGATCTCCAGCGAAAGGTGTGGCCCAGATTAAATGTGTGAACCACCACGCCTGGACCTAAGCTATTCTTTACTTGGAACTTGATCTGTCCCAGGCTGGCCTTGAACTCAGAAATCTGCAAACCTCGGTCTCATGGGATTAAAGGCATGTACCATCTTGCCTGGGTCTAAGCTTTGCATAGCCACTGTGCCTCAAGATCAAAAGTGTGTATCATCCCATGTCAAGATCTGGATTAAAAGCCTGTGTCTTCTAGCCTCAAGATCTGGATCACAGGTGTGACCTCCATTTCTGGATTGTAGTTCATACCAGATATAGTCAAGTTGGCAACTGGGAGTAGCCATCACAGTCCACCAGTGACTTCTCTTCTACTCTCAGTGGTGTCAGAACACTATTCCAGAAAGGTTTCCATATCACTGCCTTAGTTGGGGTTTCTATTGCTGTGACAAAACACATGGCCAAAGGCAACCTGGGGAGGAAAGCAGTTTCATCTTACACTTCCTAGTAACTGTTCATCACTGAGGGAAGTCAGGGCAGGAACTGAGCAAAGATCATGGAGGAGTGTTGCTTCCTGGCTTGCTCTGCCTGCTTTCTTATATCATCCACAATCACTTACCCAGGGTGGCACTGCCCACAATGGGCTGGGCTCTCTTGCATCAATCATTAAGAAAATGTCCCACAGGCTTGTCCTCTGGCCAATATGGTGGGGACATTTTTTCAATTGAGGGTCCTTCTTCCTAAATGATTCTAGCTTACCTCAAGTTGATGAAAGAGCTAAATAGGACACTTTAATTATTAGGCAGACTTTGTATAACCTGACTGGTTTCAAACTCACAAAGGTCCACCTGTCTCTGCCTCCTGAGTGAGGAGATTAAAGGTGTGCCACAATATCCAGCTACTTTATTATATAACTGTGTGTGAATGTGTGTGTGCGTGCACACATATGCACGCACATTTATGAGTGGGTATCTGCAGAGGCCAGAAGAGGGAATTGGATCTGCTGGGTAACAGGCAATTGTGAGCTGCCCGATGTGGATACTAGGAATTGAACTCTGGTCCTCTGGATGAGCAGCAAGTGCTCTTAATTGCAGACCCATTTCTCCTGCCTATACTCAGAGACCCGTTTTCTTCATCTCATGAAGTTAGGGGTGGCCAAGTGACTACTCTCTGGAGAACTAAATGCAAACCAGTCCTGACTTGTGCCTGAGGAAAGAAGTCCTCCTGCCCTCCCCTCTCACCCCTTCCCACAGGCTGCTCCAGCAGGAGGTGGTGCAGAGGTCAAGGCCCATGAGATGAACCTGACAGAAGAGCTGCACAGCAGAAGGATCCTAGGCCCCAGAAACAGAGCAGCCACCATACCAGCTCTGGTGCACCAACTTTTACACAAAGCCTGAGCACCCAGTGTAGAGCCTTTGAGACTGAGGCTGCAGCAGTCTGTCCTGTATCCTAACTAGCACATAGCCATCTGTATTCCAACGCACAGCCATTGGAACCCTGAGAATTTATGGCATCACTTGACACAGATTCCAAAAAGTGACGAGGACAGAAACAACTTGGCTTTCTCTAGGTCATGAAGAGCTTCCATATTCCATCAGGTCAGCAGTGTGGTAGATAAAATTGTCTCCTTTTCTAAACCACACAAAGTGGCTGTGCATTCCCCAGGGGCCAGGTTCCTGCTGTGGGAAACAATGCACATCAGCTGTAAATAAGCATAAGGGCGGAACTGTTTCCACTAACGCACCATTTCCTCAGGAAACATTGTTGCTGAAAGCTGGCCTTTTCACTATTGTTGAATAAAGCTTTTAACTCCTCACTAGACACAAGAGTTCAACTGCACAGACCCTGAGAGACAGTTCAATGTTTGAGTAACACAGGCATGTAAGGTGATCCATAGCAGATTGTTTTCTTGGTGCACAGATCTCTGAAAGGACTACTGGGGACAGGAACTCGACATCAGACTCTTGATATCCTGGATGAGTCCAGAGTAGGAGCAAGGGGAATGCAGGGGCCAAACTCTTGGAGATGATGTCATGATATCCAAAATCTCTATGTAGGGTGCGAGGGGCTCCAAACTTAATTCACATTTAGTAGTTTCAGAGTGTCTGATGTTTTCTCACTGAGCCTGAAATCCTTGGAGCTGACACACTCTCCTTAGGGAAACACTTACAGGATATGGGATCCTGACGGCATAAGTGCAGGATACTCACTTTGGTCACCCGGTCCAGATATCTGTTGGGGCTTCACTGTAAAGTTTTTCCCTAGGAATGAAGGAACCTAGGGAGATGCTTTCAGATATCCCAAGTTTAAGCCTACTAAAATGTACGAATTTCGGCGACCTCACCTGCAGCCACTGTGGTCGTATGGTGGGGTTCCTCCTTCTCTTCTCTTTTGGTTTTTCTTTTTTTTTTTTTTTTTTTAAAGGTTCTCTGATGCTTTGTTATTTTTTTTTAAGTATTTATTTATTTATTACATGTAAGTACACTGTAGCTGTCTTCAGACACCCCAGAAGAGGGCATCAGATCCCATTACGGATGGCTGTGAGCCACCATGTGGTTGCTGGGATTCGAACTCACGACCTTCAGAAGAGCAGCCGGCACTCTTAACCGCTGAGCCATCTCTCCAGCCCATTCTTTTGGTTTTTCAAGACAGGGTTTCTCTGTATAGCCCTGGCAGTCCTGGAACTCACTCTGTAGACCAGATTGGCCTCGAACTCAGAAATCAGCCTGCCTCTGCCTCCCAAGTGCTGGGATTAGAGGCGTGCACCACCACTGCCCGGCTCTCCTCCTTTTCTTTACTTCTGCATTACCAAATGGGAATTCTTCACAAGAATCTGAAGTGTAAACTTAAGGGTTCTTTGGAAAGTCGGTTGGAGGGTGTTTTGCTGGGGCAAACCCATGAAGGAATATTTAGCTGAAGTGGACACAGGTGAAAGGATGTTTTACTAAACCAAGCACCTGAAAGGACACATGACAAAGAATCTTTGCTAATGATATGCATGTATTGGTCCACCTTACATTGCATAGTTGAGCTGCATTTGTTGGGACTCCATAGAGAGAAACACATCAAAAACTACTGGTGGTGTGCAGTGACTTTTTTGCCACTTCTGCTGACTCGGACTGATGGGCAGAATGATATCAGCTGAAGCAAGACACATGGAGGACACATGATGTTTGGAGGGTATAAATAGAACTCAACAAAAAGTGAGAGGCTGAGTTTGGCTTAATAGCTGTACCACTAGGCAGTGGTGGCGCACACCTTTAATCCCAGCACTTGGGAGGCAGAGGCAGGTGGATTTCTGAGTTCAAGGCCAGCCTGGTCTACAGAGTGAGTTCCAGGACAGCCAGGGCTACACAGAGAAACCCTGTCTCGAAAAACCAAAAAAAAAAAAAAAAAAAAAAAAAAAAAAGAAAAAAGAACTAGCTGTGCCATGCTTGTTGGTCTCAAGCCTTTGCTGATCTCTTCCCTGAGAGGCACAGCCGAGAACTTCTCCTGACTTTCCTCCTGGTCCCTCCTGCCAACTCTAGCGGAGGCTGAGGCCTCTGCTAGGTAGTGATTCATGTTTGCTACCCTGACTCTAATGAACTGGATTGCTGGTTATCTGTGAAGTATTTGCAAGTGGATTGAGCTGCTGTGGCTGAGCTGTGAACTGAACTGCTGATTTCCAGACAACACAGATGGGAGTTGCTCCAAAGAGCCTTTCTAAACAGGTCCACCTCCCCCACATCCTTTCTTTCCCTCTACCTCTGGTGGGTGGTGGGCTAAAAGGGAGGTTAAATCATTTAAGAACCAGCATTTCAAAAATAGGTTTTGAAAATTAAAGATACAAGAATCCTTGCCCCACTCGGCACTTACACTTATTTGAATTAGTAGAGATGGGAGATGGTTATTTCTTCTTCAGGTATAACTCAGAAGTGATTTTTTTGTTTACCATTTTGAGACAGGGTTTCACATTATACTCCAGGCTGGCATTGAACTCATGGCAATTCTTCTGCCTCAGCTTCCAGATCTTCTATTATCACATTTCAGCTATTTCTTGGGTTGTGTGCTCTCAGGCTGGCTTCTACATCTCTGCCATTATCCTTCACCATGAGATGCTCCAAGCTTATCTTTGCTGCCTGAGTCCTGGAGTTGCCACTTTAAGAATTTGATGTGGAGGCAGAAGGGTGGACATAAGTCTTGAGTTATGAGTTCTGGCCATCACCTTTCAATATGAGGTGACAGGTACCCAGACACACTATCCACTATCCAGTATGTGTGTGTGTGTGTGTGTGTGTGTGTGTGTGTGTGTGTGTGTGTGTGTGTGTTTGTTCCACAAAGCAAGTCATGCACCAATGAACAACTGCATTTGTATTTCCCAAGAAGTCAGACCATGGCAGTTCCTCCAGAGGCTTATTGTCATGTTTATTAGTAGTAGCTGCAACTGGACTGGTGCTTCCAATGGGGACTGTTGGGCAAATTCTGGGGCACAGCAACAGGAGGAGACACCAGTGATGGGATACAGAGCACAGTGAGGGGTCACCATGGTGCTGTCACAGCACAAGGAGCTACTGGATGCCCTCATTTCCTTCCTGAATATTCCCTGAGCCTCCTCAGTCCATGATGGGCAATACCTCCCATAGACTTGGAGCCTTTGGACTCTGGCTGGAGTTGAAGTCACACTGACCACATCTGAGACATCCTCCCACCTCCAATCATGGCCAATCAGTTGTCCCCAGTAAGCCTCAGGGCTGAACACTTCCAACTGCCTGACACAGCTGACACTATTCCAGTAACAGCTGGAGGCAATGTCTCCTTTCTTGTCTGTCTGCCTGTGACCTGAGAAAAAGATAAGTAAAAGAAACTTCCACTTTCCCAAGAAAGCTGGAAGAGAAAGAGAGGGCAGATAGTTTCTGGGCAGGAACAACACTCCAAGGAAAATGAGACTTCTCAGTTCTTCAGCTGAGACACTTCATACAGATACGCAGCCAGCATCTTGGTTCCTTCTATGTAGTTGAGCCTAATAGAGAGAAGCAAGCAAACTAGCAAACAAGTAAACAAACAACCCAGCTGTCAGATGCTGGCCGAGGAGTCAGTATCCAAGTGGATGGTGATTCCTCCTCCCAGCTTCTCTCTAGGGAGCACCCCTGTTCCGGCTTGCAGTCTAGCCTGGATTTATAATCCAGCCTGCTGGTTCTCAAGTAGAGGTTCAATGTGACACTTCCTTCCGCCGTCCCTCACTACAATAACCAGTCCAGGCCCTGGTCTAGGACTTGGTCTCACCCAGTATCCTGGGAGTGAATAGCCATTATTTCTGAAGATTAGCTCTTTGACTCAGGGCCTAGTAAGCAAGTCTCTGCCTCTGTGACTCCTCATACTGGGCCTCTGCTTCCTGTTTTCCTCAGCAGCTACAGGGCTATACCTCCCTGCACTGCCTGCAGCCTGCTTGCCCGGGTCCCTCCAAGACAGTAGATCAGAGGCTCTCTCCATCCCACAGGCTAGAGGAACCCCAGAGTACCTGCCTGTCAGAGGCAAAGGGGGCTTGAGCAGTTGGTGATGCTTCAAAAAGAAGTGGTAGGCTTTTGTGGGTGCTTCAGGAAGAGTGTGGTGAACAAAGAATACTAGGTGAACCCTGTTTCCAAACTGCTACTACCAAGGCCATATGCCTGCCTTTCATCAGTTCTTACTAAGAAACCCCCATGGGACAAAAGAGGAGTCACCCCAGAGCCACCACGTGCTAGAGGATGCAACCCAACCTCGGAACCCCGTCTCACCTGTTCAGCTTCTCATTCTGTGAGTGGGCGCCATCATCTGCTGACCCCACTGGCAACAGCATGACATTTTTGCCTGTGGCCTCCTGAAAGGTCAAGGTCACAGGAATACTGCCACCTTCCCTGGTCAAGTCAGGCTCGACACCAAACACTGGGGAGACAAAGAGAAATGATGAGTTTGGGGCCCTGGATGCCAGAGAGTCACCACTTAGCAGCACTTAGTCCAGACCCTGGGCTCAGAATGTGCTCTTACAGACCTAGGCCCTGATCTCAGCCCACACTTCAGCCCTGGTCTGAGCACTGCAGACACTGTCCCGTGTACAACATGCTACAACAGAGCCCTCAGACACTCCCAGGGCCCTGGCATCCACCTCCAAAGGGTAGCCAACCTGTTTTCAGGGCTCTTCTCCCCGCCTGGTAATGAGGATGATTGAAGTCAGACACCCAGGGCTTCCCGCCGTGGCCCATGTACACCTTGAACTTGTTGGGGCTCTGCAGTTCAGCAAACTTTTTTGACAAGTAGCTTGAAACCTAAACCGTAAGCAGAAGAGACTATGGTGGCTCAGATCTGGCATTTGACTCAATGGGAGGAGTCTACAGGGTGTCTAGAGGCTGATAATGAGTTGGGCACAATGGGCCTACACAGCAGTTAGAGTCTAGACACCCTTGACACAGACATACTAAATTATGACAATATTTAAAGACTGAGTAAAAACCATGCTGTCTGACCTGACTTCTCCAACAGACAGGATATTTGTACCCTGAAACACCCACTTAGGATGGTGAAGTCTCCCTGGCAAGTTGCTGACTAGGTTTAGGATCACCTAGGAAACACACTTCTGGGGGTCTACCTTCTAGGAAAGTTTAACCGAGGAGTGAAGATCCAGCCTGAATGTGGACAGCTTCAAGATAAAAGCCACTTTCCTTTGGAGAAGAGGCATCAGGGGACGCTTCCCAGAAGCCCCCGAGGCCACTCACTGGGATTCTCAGCTAATACATGGCCACAAATGACCATGTATTTGCTTTACATCTTTGGGGTTCGGTCAGGTCCTATTTTCCATGTCTTGTAGTCGGAAGTGTAACACGTGCCCATATGGCTTGTCTGTCTCTCACAAGCTTCTTACTGCTTATTACAGCGAATGTTGAGGAAAAGACTCAGGAGGAGGCCCTGCCCAGGTGAAAGTTCTTGCTGTCTTAAGTTTAACATCACAGCAGCGCTCAGCTACCACGTGCGCCCCACAAACCTCGCCCCCACCCACGCCCTCCCTGCATCCCCACATACTTGCTCGCTAACGACTTCCGGTATCATGTTTGGCACAAGCCTAATGGAGAACTTGCCGACCACTTTCCTGGGGATCACAGTCTTGGCCCCAGAACCGGAGAAGGCCCCTTCGATTCCATGGAGGGAGAGGGACGGGTATCGCCATCTGTGCATCAGGATGTCTTTCTGCAGAAGCCCGGGAGGAGATGGCATGTCGATACAGGACGTATGAGTGAGGACACGGGGACCCCCACCCAGTAGGGCTGGTCAGAGCCCACAGTGTTCTGGGACTACTATCACATGCTCCAGAGGGCCGTGCAGCCTTTACAGCCTCATGAGGCGACAGTGAATGATGTGGGGGATGGCATGCTGTGAGCCTCCAGTCCCCAACAGGCTAAGGTGTCTGCCTCTCTTCCTCTGCTCGCACTTGTCAGACTAAGCAGCAACTCTCACAGGACTCTAAGCAGGTCTGACTTCTCCCTTTGCCCAGCCGATGGAGCAGCTGTTTATAGTTATTTATTCCCTTGACTCTGAGAAAGTTGAGAAACTCACAAGAGCCCAGCCTGGTCTACTCCTCTCATACCCTGTCTCTGGGGCCTACAAGAAGCTGGAGCAGGATTCTGTTAATGTTGGCTGCACAGAGATGATGAACTGATATCCACCCTCCTGAGGCTAGAAATAAACCAAGAATAAAGTTTTTCTCCTTATAGTCAAGTTATGACAAATAGCTTCTACCTCTGCACCCGGCTTAATCTCTGGGCCTTTTGGGAACACGTGGCCGGCAGCAGGAGACAGGGCTGCTCCCTCTGCTTATCTCCCCCAGCCCCCAGCTAGTCAGAAGTTGATCCTGATATCTGAAAACACTAACCGCTCTCATCTTGACCACACCCTGCTTTTGAGGACTCTAGAGCGAAGGCTCCCTATGATGAACCTCTGACAAGTCTTTCAGACACTGCCTGTCACCGGAGTCCCAGGGCCTGCACAGGGTAAGGGGCGGGGCAAGCAGCACCTTGCAGCTGTGCAGAAGGGTCCCAGCCCCCACATCCTTGGCGAACTCTTCCATATCGAAGTCGATGTGATCATAGAGCTCACACTCCTCTTTCGTCACAGGAGCCACAGCATCATTGATGCCAGGGATGAGGATCTTTCCCTTCTTGTCTATCAGACAGCCTGAGGGAAGTGGCAGAGGAATGCTTGGCGGGGCGGCGCAGAGCAGTTGGACTCTAGGTTGTCTGGGTTGTCCGGACTCTAGGAACTCAGGCACAGCAGCACCTACCCTGGCCACATGAACAGCAGGAGGCCAGGGGCACTTGGGTCCCTGATGCTAGTGAGTCAGTTAAGGAGCCCCAAGGAGATGAGCACGACCTCTATGTAGCAAAATTTTTCCCCAATTGATTTAAATATTAATACAATAAGAAGCCTGTGATTGGACAGGGAAAAGGGAGGCGGAGCTAAGAGTTTCAGAGACAGAGAGGGAGAGGAGAAAGGAAGAAGGAAGATGGAGGAAGAGCAAGACGATCCAGATTCCGAATGGCTTTAAATAGCCACAGATAGCTATAAGTATCTTATAAGGGATGGATAATTACAAGACAGTTTGCCTTATCTAGGTGGGCAATTTATATCTATATTAATTGGCTCTGAGTTCATTGTGTGGGCGTTTTGTGGACTGGGAATTTACTGGTATAAATCTGACTTATAAATTCCAAGCCTCTAGAGTTTTGATTTTACCGGGTTACTGGGATTTGGGACCACCGACCACAGGGGATAGCTGGCTGGGAATGCGAGCAGAACCTGCAGCAGGAGAACCGTGATCGGTTGCTGCATGGGGCTAGCCTCGGAGACAGCGGGGTTGCTGGGGCAGAGAGTAGCTGGGCATAGTGTGGGATAATGCACTTTCATTTTTTAATATTTCCCACAACACCTCTACTCATTCATGATCAGAGAGACTGAGGAGTAGGTGGAGTGCTTAAGTTAGCTCCCAGCTGCACACCAAGCCGTGAACCTGAAAACCCACACAAGCCAGCATTTCTTTATGGTGCACATTGTACAAGGAACAAGGTTCGCTAAAGCTGAGAGGGAACCTATGAGTGGGACAGAGTCTCTGACGATAGATGCGATGTCACTTCACCTGTGGGAGCCCTCATCCTGGGTCGGGGGTGAGAGAACAGAAGTTACAAACTTCTTGGGAGGCAAGAGCTCCCCTTAGCTTTATGCTGGTAGGATGAGGGAAGGAAGCTGTGGCTCTTATTCTCCAGGGCCTGACCAGCAGGGGGACCGAGTTATGACCCGTTGAAATGGATCAAAGGAGATGTCCTCTGAGAGACGTTAAAATACCATGTCCAGAAAAAAAGAAAGCGTGTGGGGGTCCTAAGGGACAGGCTGAGCAGGACCTAGGGGCATCCCGCTGGATACAGGAGGGAGGGCAGTTCTATACATGGTGATGAGGTATGGGATAGATGCAGGAGGGACAGGAAGTGGGCAGAGGCAGAAATGAAACACAGGGCCCTTTAAATGAAACAATGACCAAAGGAAGGGAAGTTAACTAGAAACACGGCTGAGTAGGCCCACGAAGGATGCTGGAACACACTAGGCATGTGCACAGATAGTTTAGGAAAAGTACCCTGTCCACTTCCTTAAGTGACAAAGTGCTGACCCAAAGAGCACCAACCCTAAGCTCACCCATCAGTGAAATGAGATCCGTCATGGCCTCGTGCACTGAGCCACCATATACCCCAGAATGGAGGTCTTTGTCACTGCATTCCACCTGGGCAGAAACAAAGGTCACTTTATTTGGTGGCTTAGTGGGAGCTTATTATGACATTGCATTGAATAAAGGACACTTGTAAAACTGTCAAGTTTTCCAGTCCAAATCTGCTCCCTCAAGCAGCAAAGCAGGACACTTCACAATTAGAACATCCAGATATCATAGACTCCTGATGTGCAGACCACATGTGCACTGGGAATGCTGGCTGCAGGTGCGTGAGGAATGCTGGCAGCAGAAGTATGGTGCAGAGTAGCCTCTCTAACACTGAGGAAGGGCAGAATCCTGTCTGGCATAGCCATATCCATTGGAAATGGTAAAAGTCACAAATTCAGCACAGCTGTTGTGACACAGTTCCAAGGAAGCTGAGCTGAATGCTGTGATCTCTGTCATTCTGTCCCTCACTTTTAGGATTTGGCCTGTGTGTTGCATTCTTGGACACTTCCTGCATTATGATTCATTTTATACCTGAGTCTCTTTAGGAAAGTCCTAAACTTACTATCCATTCTGCGTTTAGGGAAATAACTTTCTCTGGCCTTATTTGGAAGTCTTCCTTATGCCCTGGAGATCATGATAAGGGATTTCTAAATGAGACCACAGCTCCAGGAATCTTCATGGGGTATCTGCCCCTGGGCAAACTCAGTCTAATTGGAGCAGGGTAAACAGAGATAACCGACAAACTCTGACTGCAGAAGAATTAGTAAAAGATTAAGGCTTCCTTTTACAATATGCATGAGCTCTCTGAAAATGTAGTTTAAAGATGGTCATACAGGGTGCACCCCTGGAGGAATGGAACTCAGCAAATAAGATAGACTGACCAAAAGAATATAAATGAAAGGACTTAGGTGTTAGTATTTGCTATTCATAAAAAGACCAGTTCAGCCCCCTTTAATCCCAGCACTCGGGAGGCAGAGGCAGGCGGATTTCTGAGTTCGAGGCCAGCCTGGTCTACAGAGTGAGTTCCAGGACAACCAGGGCTACACAGAGAAACCCTGTCTCAAAAAACCAAAAAAAAAAAAAAAAAAAAAAAAGACCAGTTCAGAGACTTCCTTTTCTTTTCCTGGAATACTTTAAAACTGAAAGTAGGCTGTCATATAATAAATGTGTTTGCTTTGACACAGACATTCTTTAGATTCTTTGAATTTGGAGTTTTAGGGCTAATAAAAATAAAATCTGCTCTATTTGTACTTTCTAATTGTGACTGAACTTGTAACACCTGGACATGTAATGAACAATCAAACACATGTCTGGAGATAAAATGATATAGACTGTACTTTTTGGATAATCATCCGTCCGTCTTTGTTCTGTGAAACCTGTATAAATAAAGAGGCAACCAGACTGCTAGTCGGTCAGAGCTGCAAGATTCCCTGATCACCTCACCCGACTCACCCCTCCCAGACCACCTCACCTGACCCACCCCTCCCTGACCACCTCACCTGACTCACCCCTCCCTGACCACCTCACCTGACTCACTCCTCCCTGATCACCTCATCCGCCCGCCTCACCCCTCCCTCACTGAATCCTCTCAGGCCACCCTCTCAATGGCCAGTGATGACCCCAGCACCTGTCACTTCACAGAGACCCTGCACAAGCTTACTCAGAGGACAACACCAAGCCTAGAGCATGATGCCATCAACCCAAGGATCTGGTTCAGACCCATTTGAGAACTGACTAGTCTTATAGCCAGGCAAGACAGGTAACCAGTGTGTGCTTGCTTGGACCAGCATCCATAACAGGGAACTCGATGCTCCTCCCTCACAGTACAGTACTGGCATGGTTCTGCCCTATCAGTTGATGAAGACCTCTGGCAGGAGCCGCCCATCACCCCGCCCATCACCCTAGTGGGAGAAGACCTCCAACAGCAGGTGGCAGATCCACCCCACTCCTGACCCATCTGGTCCAGGGTCTCCATTCTCTCAAGATAATTCAGCTATAGGATTAGGTCTTACCTGCTGAAGTGTGAACATTTTTCACTTTTACAGGAAGGTTAAGGCTTATTTGTCCATCTCAGAAAAACTAGCATAGACTGTCATCTCATCTGCTCTGATACAATATCAAGATTATTAAGATAATACTGTCTTAATTTAAAACTGCCATGAGATTTGACTTCTGATCTCAGAAGTCCATGCCTGGGGTATTAGGATGGATTATGTAACAAAAGAAGGAGCCCTGGGAAGCTCTAAACTCCTCCTTCATGCATGATTAGCTTCTTGGTATTTGCCCTGGTCAGGGTACAGAAGAACAAAGCAAAGAGGCTTAGGGTTTAGAGAGAAACAAGGTGAAGTTTGAGGGACTCAGCTTGTACCTCGATGAAGAAGTAACAAATGCCTCTGAGGCCGTACGTGATACACGGCTTATTCTTCCCCAGCCAGTAATTGTCCGAAATGCACACATAGTCCACATCTTTGAAGAACTTGTCTTTCTGGGCAAAAATTAACTCATCCAGGCCTTCGGAGCCAGATTCCTCCATGCCTTCCAGGCAGAATCGCAGGTTGACAGGGATCTCCTGTGACAGGGCATGACAAGACAGTTGGTTTCCTTATTTTTCTCGAAGAAGTAACACATGGAAGACTGTTTTGAAATTTAGCTTCTCCCACTGGTTCCTGGGAGTCCAGGGCCAGAAAGAAAAGCCCCACACCATGCCTAGGCAAGCCACTTACAGAGTGAGCCAATGAGCATAGGGGAAGCCATGAGACAGTGAGAAGGGCAATGAATATCGGCCTGGAGAGCACTGATTGCTCTCCCAGAGGACCAGGGTTCCACTCCCTGTACAAACATGGCTGCACATGGCTGTCTGCAACTCAATCTCAGACCTCCAAGTGCATGCACACCCCTGTGCAAACGCATGCACACACACGAAACACACATGTACACACACACACAGACACAGACACAGACACAGACACACACACACACACACACACACACACACACACACACACACTAGAAGAATCAGGAGAAAATTTTTTTCCTGAATAACCACTGAGACTTCACTGTTGTTAAGGTTAACTAGGAAGGCATTCCACACTGCCAGCATCCCTCTGCTCACAGAAGCCAAGCTGTCCTGAGGTGCCTGAAGGGAATCTCATCATGGTGCTGGAATCTGGGTTGAGTTCTCTGGAAAATGTTCCAACAGTTCTTCTAGCTCCGTAGGATGAAGCAGGTAGCCTCCCCACAGATGAGAAAGGGGGCTGGATAGGAGCAGGCAGCCAGCTAGCGGCCACACACAGGACAGATCCACAGGGTCCAAAGACACTATGCCTAGCAGCCCCCAGCTCACAGTTGCCCTGAGAGCAATGTTCGGTGAACATACTTCTTCTGATCTCTTCTGTCCCAAGTAAAAAGTTCCCTGGAACCTCCATATACAGAGCAACTACGAACGAAACTGCTTAGGGGTCTCCCTTCCATCCATGGCCTCCCAGCACCATGTGGAGCCCTGCAGTAGGCGAGGCTGCCTGGTTTCTGTGCCCAGGCCAAGTGTTTTTGTTTTTTGTGTTTTTAAAAAACAAACCTGTGCAAATGGTCTCCCAGACAAAGAAAACTTAAGCCCCTTTCCAGTTCTAATGATCCATATTTTGACAAAAATAATTATTCTTATTTTATCATGCTGTGAAATAAAATCCATCTGCAAAAACTTCCCAGACAGCATGATCACGACCAGGTTAAGAAAATAAAAAACCTAGGTGGGAGCAGGACTAGCGGGCAGTTGAGGACTAGGCTTCTAGGAATGCCTCGTTCTCCCTATTTTCTATATTTTACTACTTTTGAGGTTTGAGGAAAGAAACTCAAAATAATCTTATATTTATTTTTTTTAGGAGAATATAAACCACATAGAGAAAAGAATTTGCCTAATATCACAAAGTCTGTAACTTCCTGACAAGGGACCATATTCATAGGTACAGTCAAAGGTTGAAAATCTGTGTTAGTCAGGGTTGGTAGCACAGGCCGGTAACCCCAGCACTTGAAGGTTGAGCGGGAGGAGTGTCACGAGTTCAAGGTCAGCCTGTGTTATATAACAGGACTGTATCAAACAAACAAACACCTAAACTTCACATTTGGGAGCCGGGTGTGGTGGCACACACCTATAATCTCTGCATTGGGAGACAGAGGCAGGTGGATCTCTGAATTACAGGCCAGCCAGGAATGCAGAATGAGACACTATCTCAAAACCAACCAGCCAACAAACAAACAATAATTAAAAAATACCAACAAAATAAAATAAATAACAAAAAAGCCCCCAACATATCTATAATAAAATAAAATTCACATTTGGGGATAGAGATACAGCCCAATGGCAGGGCAGTTTCCCAGCATTCATGAGGACCTGGATTTCATCTCAGCACAGAAAGAAAGGAGAAAAACCAGGACAACACTTTAAGTGTTGGCAAGAGCCTTGCTGAGTGTAGATAGCTTGACCTTTGAGCATCTGTAAGACAGTTAACTGTTTAATGATTTCTAGAGCTGGAATCTTTGATCTGCGCCCCCTGTGCTGACTGAGGTGGGGCTTGCTTTCTCCTCTCCAGTGATCTTTACACTACTGCTCACAGGACCTGAAGGGCGGACAGAGACCTGAAGGGCGGACAGATTCCGACATGGGGATGTACCTGGCCAGTCTTCTGATAGGCTTCCAGGGCATTCAGCCAGCCAGCCACGGGCCCCTTGTCATCTGTGGAGCCTCTGCCATACAGCTTGCCTGCAAGAGCAATCAGTAGATCAGTTAGAGACAACAGATTGAAAGACCTTCCCTCAATGGTCATCTGATAACGCCTAGGGACAGCCACACACAGCTGTCCTGAGCAATAGGGCTTTAAGTTTAAAAGTCTGGACCTCCATCCAACCCTGTGCTAAAATTCAGAGAGAATTTCCTGAAATCTAAAAAGCTGTCATGTGGGTCCCTCCTGTTATCTTCCCCTTTTGTAGCAATGTCTAGGACCAGGATTTACAGAGAATCAGGGCTGAGATTCACCATGCAATTTCAGGAGTACATTTCACAGGATCGTTCCTACAGGCAGCTGTACATTTAAGACCTGTGTTCCCTCCCCAGCTATCAGCAAGCATGTGGAAGCACATGCTATCACTACAGATGCCCCACAAACCATACTCCCACCCCAGTTTTGATAGCTAATCTGAATCTACTGGGAGGATGGCATTAGGCTCAGAGAAGGACAGTTGGTTCATCTGGGATCAGCATGGGGTGTCGTCAGCATGGGTACGGCACAGGCTGGGAAGAGACTAAGGATGGCTGGAGGTGGGAATTGGACAACCCTGTTTCTGGTGTAAGTGGTGGGAAGATGGTGTCACTCAAGGATATGTGAGAGAGGGCCCAAAGAAGAAAGAGGAAGAGTCGCAGTCCAGACAGCTTGAATCATGTAGCCATAAACTGCCATGCATTCATGTGGATCTGAGACTCAGGAGGAATCCAGTGCCCGTGGAACTAACAGCAACGGGACATACCCAGTTCTGTGAGGAGGGCCAGCATATGGGATGAGGTTTCATAAAGAACGTGTTAAATAAAAATAACTTTTCATATTTCACAGCCATATAGCAGTCCACACAGAGTCAGGACACATGTAAAGATAGACTCCACACCCAGTTAGGGGGTGGGGACTCAGTCCTGAGGGGCAGGGACTCACTCCTGAGGGGCAAGGCTCAAAGCAGTAAGGTGCTGTATCTCAGGGACTGTCCTGGTAGAAACAGTGACTACGGACAGAGACTCTGCGGAGCAAGCACAGGAGTGAGTGAGGCGTGGCTGGCCCTCAGGAGCTATGCTGCCTCAAGTCACAATGAAAATCCTGGACAATGAGTTAGGGCTGCAGGGAAGCTGGCAAGCTTCCACCAAGGGCTTGTTATGGGAAAAGAAAACTTCTCTGAGCTTAACTGAGGCAAAAAGAGAAACTTCCGGAACCCAATTTCTAGATTTGGTTTTTGTAAAACAAAAGTGTACTCGAAAGAGAAAGACCCAGAAGAATATTAGTGATTTTCCAAATGTAACATCTCCCAAACAATTCCTCTGATGTGGAAAATGAGCCCTTGGGTGGGCAAGCCCTGGTGTCCTCACCTTCCCGCTCCACCAAGGTGAAGGGCTCGCTGTCCCACCCGTCCTCCAGGGCCGCAGGCTGCACGTCCAAGTGCCCATAGATGCACACCGTTTTCTTCTGGGGATCGTTGCCCAGCTTACCCAGCAGAATGGGTGGAAGGGGTATCTCCGAGCCATCTGGGAGCTGAGTGGGAAGGAGCAATGGAGGGCAGTCTGGTTAATAAACTGGGAGTGTCTCGCAGCTGTTCTGAAACCTAGCTGGGGGGTGGGGTGGTAGTGGTCTTGTCTGTTTAAGATTGTATCTTTTAACAGTCCTTAAGAAGAATTCGTTTTCCTGAAATCCAATCAGCATTAACTAAATCACATCTACAACCAGTTTGAGAAACTACTTAAGGTTGCTTTAAAAAAAAAAAAAAAAATCAATATACGTAATGAAACACTGTAGCCTGGATCTGAGATACGACCTAACTTATTTTTGAAATAATGGCTAAAACAACTACAATCTGCAATTGAATGCTACACTTCTGAAATTCTGCATGTAGACAACTAAGATGAACAGAATGAACCATCAGCCAGGACATCAGTGGAATTCAGGGCTGGGGGAAGGCTCAGCAGTTAAGAGTGCTTTCTGCTCTTCCAGAGAACCAGAGTTCAGGTCCCAGAGCCCATGCTAGGCTTCACAACCACCTTAACACCAGGGAATCTGAAGATCTCTCCCAGTCTTTTGGGGGACCAGCAGACATGTGCTAACAAAGATACACACACACACACACACACACACACACACACACACACACACACACACACACACACACACATCAAAAACAAAAGAGAATCTACAGCATCTGGTAAATGAATGGTAGCAGCGGGCGCTCCTGGGCTTTTCCCCAAAGGCCTTCCCTGCTCCCTCTCCAAGGCACTCATTGCAGAATTCTCTGAGTCTAGACCAGGATTTGGGGACACAAAGACAAATCAGTCTTAGGTCTTCTCCTTCCTTTACAGGTCAATGGTTACCACTTGTGACCCTAATTGTGGCCCAAACTGGCTGTACCGCTGCCCTGCAGCCCTCGTGCCTATGCTGGCTCCTACAGTTTTATCAGAAAAGCCTTGTCGTGACAGCAAATTGCCACAAGGAATTTGCAAGAGACAACGTCAGCATGTGAGCATGCATATTCTTTTTTGTTTGTTTGTTTTTTTGAGACAGGGTTTCTCTGTGTAGCCCTGGCTGTCCTGGAACTTACTCTGTAGACCAGGCTGGCCTTGAACTCAGAAATCTGCCTGCCTCTGCCTCCCAAGTGCTGGGATTAAAGGCGTGCACCACCACTGCCCAGCACATATTCATTTTGATGTTTTTGTTTTCAAGTGTGTTTTTCCCACTTATTGAAAATAAATTTTCTCATACAATATATCTTGATTAGTTTCCCTTCTCTCTACTCCTCCCAGTTCCTTCTCTCCTCTCCTGCCATCCAGGTCCTTTCCCTTTCTGTTTCTCTTTAGAAAAGAAGGGGATTTTATGAGAACAGCAAAACAAAATACAAGATAAAACTGAACTCACCACATCAAAGGACCAGGCAAACCAACAGAAGGAAAAGAGCCCAAGTGAAGACACAAGAACCAAAGGCCCACCCATTCCCACACCCAGGAGTCCCATAAAAACACTAAACTGAAAGTAAAACTATATACACAGGGGACCTGGTGCAGGAAGCTGATCTTTATAAAGAGACTCAGATAACATGTGACTTTCACACATGAAAGCTTTCATTTCTGGGAAATTATCTCAGCCCTTAAGAATGGCAGTCATTTTAACTTACTCTTGAGCTGCTGGTCTCCAGTTCTCCTTCCCAGAATAAAATGTGCTGAATAATCACAAAACCTTTGACTCACCCAAAGCGAGAATGTCGCTGGGATGTGCACAAGAGCCAGCACAAGCTTGCTTTGGAGAAGAGTTGAACATCTTCAGTCAAAGGTCGCCCGAGGGAGACAGAGGCCTTCAGCCACTTCCCACCCTCCAGGAAGAACAGTCTGCTACCGTTTTGTGGGCTCATACCTTCTGCTTCCCGATATCCACCAGCTCCACAGAGCCCCCCAACCTCTGGACATCTGCAGCTGCCACCTCCATCATCCTTCTGATCTCTCCTCTCTTCTCCGGCCATGCCGACACGCTCTGGATGGCCACCCACTCTGCAAGTTTCTGTTTGTAGAGAGCAAGTGGAAAGGGCTCCAAGATGCTGTTTTTTAGGGGCAGGCAGGGATGGGCTCACCAATGGATCTCTATCTACAGCTACTCCCCTTTCCGTTCAGAGCAGACCTAGCTTGCCTGCTCAATATTCGGATTAAACAACTACAAACCCGTGCTGTCTTACCCCGAAAACTAAGCAGAAAAAAAAAAAAGCCACTCCAGAATCTGTAATTTTAACCAGCAAGCATATGTGATTGATTATTAACCATAGAATAAGTTTATATCTATAGCCAACAGAATGGTAACAGAAAGAAAACGCACTGCAACGTCACAATCCAAGTTAGTTCACTAGTCTCTCTGATGGCAGCCACATTTTCTAAGGTGTAAGTTTTAGAGTCAAACGGTTTTTGTCTAAAATGATTCTTTGAAAAGTTAACTGAAGTCATGATTATATCAGATATAAAATGAACAACAGATTAAAATATAACATCACAGACTCATGAAGAACATGCTCGAGTCAAACTGTTTTTTTAAAAACCTCTGACTATGATGAGCTTTATTAATTTACCTCCATCAAATGATAAAAGTATAGCTTTCACCATCACGAGAAGATGAAGGAATATGAAATTTAAATACTCGATCAAAATGGCACAACTCATATTAGATTCTTGAAAAGAAGCTATCTGGTGTGACAAGATTACAGCAGGTTTTACTACTCACTCAGAAGAGACAGACCCTCACCTTGACATAGCGGTCCTGGTTTTCATCAATATACTGGAAGACAGCTCTGAGGGCTGACATCTTTCAGGCGGACTTCAGACCTGGGGAACTGAGCAGAGAGCAATGAGTCCGACCTGCTTGCAGCTGGGACTGCAGGGCAGTGGCCAGAGGCACTGTATAAGGACTGAGTGCTGCTCCACCCTGTCAGCAAAGCATTTCAACACTTATCACAGGACTCTCCAGGAAGTGACTGCACTTCAGGGCCAAGAGCTTGGAAGCCAGTCAGAGGCTTAGATTGATCTTTCCTCCCTGCTCCAAAGGAAAGCTCCACTAAAATTTGTGTCCAAAGAGGTGCGCCCCAGTGGCAGACGATCTGAAAACTAAAAGTGGGTACGTTCCAATCACACGGATTTACTGTGCACTTTATTTTTTGAGAGAAAGTCATACTTTATAATCCTGGCTGCTCTGGAACTTTCTCTGTTGACCAGATTGGTCTCACACAGAAATCCACCTGCCTTCTGAGTGCTAGGATTAAAGGTATGTGCCACCATGCCTAGCTGGCACTTACTTTTAAAAGGTTATACATTTTTGAGACTAAATCTCTTGCCTTCTGAAGGTTGGAGTTACAGGCCCAGACCACCAAGCCAGGTTTATGTGGCGATGAAGATCAAATCCAGGGTTTCCTGCATGCTAGGCAGTCACTCTACCTATGGAGCTATAGATGCAATTTTATACTCTTAAAGCACGGGGTGAACTATTAAGCCCCTATTGCTACAGAGGAAATTATCATTTGAAGATCTCTATAAAAATGTTGCAGACTGGGCGTGGCAGCACATACCTTTAATCCCTGCACAGGGGAAGTAGAATCCGGTGGATCTTGGAAGATATGAGGCCGGCTATATAGTGAATTCCAGGCCAGCGACTCAAAAAGCAAACAACCAACCAAACAACAGTCGCCCCCCCCCCCCATACCACCAATATTCTGACTCTTCAGCTGCAAACCCACACCCTGCTGAAGGGTCCAGAAAGATGAATTCAGCTGAGAACAACTGATGACCTTATCCACAGACTGCACTCAACCTCTTTAAGGGCCAAAGATGAGAAAGCTCCCACCTCACAGGAGGGTGGCTCCAGGGAGCAGTTGTGTACTTTTTTAGAAAGCTATGAGGGATGTCTGATGTCTTCACCACAAAGAAATGGCCAAGGTCTGAGGAGCTGTGAGCCTCAAGTCTCTCACTATTGGGTGCATTCATGCATGAACACCCCACAGATATACTCAGTGCCTGCATTTTCTGGGCTTTTTTTTTTTTTTTTCCTTTTAAAAATAAAACAAAATGTAGCCTTGTCCTTGAACTGATCTTCCTGCTTCCACTTCCACATGCTAGAATTACAAACAGGCACTGGGGATGGAACCCAGAGATTCGGGTATGCTTAATAAACAACCAACTGAACCACAGCTCCAGCCTTCTGGGCACGTTTCAGCATCTACTTTTCATGCCCGAGACCCCGGACTCCTGCACTCTACAGAGGCAGAAGAAACTGGAACTGCTTTTTCTTGTTTTGTTTTTTGTTTTATTTATTTAAAGATTTATTCATCTTACACATGAGTGCTCTATCTGCATGTACACTTGCATACCAGAAGAGGGCATCAGATCATATAATTATAAGCCACCATGTGGTTGCTGGGAATTGAACTCAAGACCTCTGGAAGAGAGCACAATGCCCTTAACCTCTGAGCTATCTCTCCAGCCCCATAACTGCTTTTAAAATAGGAATCAATGGGAACTACAAATGAGTCAGACACTGGGATTTGCAACTGGAGTTTTCTCTTTCTTCAAGTGTCAAGACTTGGACTTAACCCAGCACAGGTGAAACAGAGCTCAGTTATGCTGAGAATTCATCCTGCAGTGACAACCAAGTGACCTGCTATCACTGCTGCATGGTCTCAAGTGGGGGCTACAGAAATGCCTGCACACCACACTTGGTAAAGAGCACTGTTTCCTGGTCCAGGATCCCAGGGCAGTTTCTGAACAGAGGACAGAGTTCATTCACTGTGACATGAAGTGAGGTAGTCATTCAGCACACTGAAATTCTCCAGCTGAGCAATGCGAAATCCCAGAGCACTTCAAATAGCAAATGTGGTTGCAGCTAGGGCGGGAGATTGATCTCCTTTTAAAATCTAGCACAATGGAAGAAAATTTTCTTGACCCACGACCACCTCACACAGCCTCACCTGAAAGGGCCTCTGGGAGACTCCAGATATTGCCCAGGTGTTTATCAGTGTTAGGTTCCACTGTCTGTCACCAACTGAGCACAGGGAAGGTGTCTGTTTACACGATGAACCCTTACCCTGCATCTGTTACACTGAGTGCTTTTGACTTGGGCTCCCGGTCCTTACACAAATCCCTATCACCGTGGTGCAGCTATGCAAAGATGCCATGATCTGGGGTACACCTTTCAATGAGGGCAGTAAATAGAGAGGTTTCAACTACCCTGCAGAGTTTCAACAGCAACATTAAAACAAGCCCTCCCTCTAAACTGTCCCTCCAGACACATGAAGTTGGCTAGCTTCCATTCTCGATCCCACTGGGTTCTGATGACTCCTGCTTCACTTCGCCCAACATCAAGGTCTTAGGTTGAAATCATTTATTAAGGTAAAAAGCTGTGCTGGTGGGTTGAACAGAAGCAAACTTCCTGCCAAATATGCCAGCAGCCTCACTATCTGTAGTCATGAGTACTTCTGAAGGAGCACAAACAAGGTCCCCACAATAGGGTCTTTGCCTCCGTGATAACAAGACTCCCTGGAGAAGGGTGAATAGAGTATATCAAACATCCACTCCACTTTACAAATGAGTAAACCGAAACTAGGAAATGAATGAGCGACCTGATCGCACCAGCAAGCTGGCAATGGGAGACCTCTCTCCTGCGGATCCATCCTAGAGGCAAGGTCCAGCTGGACCCAGCCCAGAGCCTTTGCACCCAAGGCGAGCCAGGTAGCATTCTCCAAGTGTAGGCATGAGGATTGCCCAGCCTTTGCTCCCTGCAACCTCCAGTCCCGGCTGGCTGGGACAGACAGCCCATCGGCGCCGCAGGGCGAACTGGATAGGCCGGGTGACCTCGCACTTCTGGAGGTCGGCCGATCCGAACCGGGCCCCTGTGGCGGGAGAGGTCAGGGTCCTAGGCTAAGATCGCCAAAATCGCGGGCCCGCGCCGGGGCCTGGAGTGACTCAGGCCTGGGCTGACTGCATTAGGGATCAGGGATTTCCAGGGATCCGCTGCTCCCACCTGGATGCCCCGGGACCCCACACTTCCACGCAGACCAAGGCGACTCAGGCACCGCCGGGCCCTGCACCCATCCCGCGCCGGGCCCTGCACCTATCCCGCCCCGGTCCCCGGCACCCTCCAGGGAAGGAAGGCCCAGAGAGCGCCCGCTTACCGTGCCGGTTCCGTACCACGTGTCCCTGCACTCCCCACCAGCCAATGTC
>CM052715.1:66962507-67001942 GCA_028551405.1 Uromys caudimaculatus
CCCCCCCCCCCCCGCCCCAGTACGTAAAGTCCTATTGCTTCAAAGTGGGTTCCTAGAAGTCTCCTTTGGTGCAGTCCTGAAATCCAAAACTGGGAGGTGTTCACCCTCAGTTTCCTGAGGATCCCGCGTCGCTCTCCAGCGGGACCTGGGTTTCCTGTCGCTCTCCTGTTCCAACAGAAGTCAGGACTGCACACCCTCCACTGAGATGCTTTTGAATACAAAGCATAGAACTTCCTGCCGCCCTCTAACCTCAGTCTCCCAGGGGCTGGGATTACCAATTTGTGGCATCATGCTACCTCCTCCCACATTTTAAATTAAAATATATTTTTATATGTATGAGTGTTTTGCCTGAATATGTCCACCGCTTGTGTGCCTGGTGCCAGACCAGAAAGAGGGTGTGAGGTTTCCCAAAACTGGAGTTATAGGTGGTTGTGAGCTGCCACTTCACTGCTGGGAATCTAAGTCCGGTCCTCTGCAAGAGCACTCTCAACCTCTGAGCCATCCCTCCAGCTCTCCTACATTTTTAAAGCTCTGGGATTTTTCTTTCATAGTTGCAAGGAATACAGTTTCATATACTGCAAATATTATAAAATAAAATGACCTTTTTCTCCTTAAAATTTGCATGTTTTTCTTCAACATTCCTTACAGAATTTTGCCAAATGTAATGTTTTGTACTGATAGTCCTTTAACTGATGACTCTGTAATACTTTTCTACAGTTTTATATATATATATTTAATTTTTTTATTTGATTAAAATATAATATCAGTTCCTCCCCTTCATTTTTTCTGCCATTCCCTCCCATGTCCTCTGACTTCTCCAATTCATTCTTTTTTCTTTATTATTGTTACATAATGATAATAATAGTGATGATTAATAATATATATATTATTATCCTAACACTAAGGATTAAACTCAGCATCTCAAGCATTCTAGCAAACACTCCCTCAGACATACATATATGTGTGTGTGTGTGTATTTTATATATATATATATATATATATATATATATATATATATATATATATATATATATATATATAATTTGTTGTTGATTTGATGGATTTTCTTTGAGGTAAGTGTCATGTAGCCCAGGTTGCCCTGGTTGGCCTTAAAGATGCTATGCAGCTGGACTTGCATTTCTGATCCTCCTGCCTCCATTTCCCAAAGTGCTGGAATTCCTGGTGTGTGCTATCATGCCTGACTTAAAATAACTATAAGTTTTAAAAATATATTTTTACTATGTTTTTAATTATGTGTAGGTGTGTGTGTGTGTGTGTGTGTGTGTGTGTGTGTGTATGAACCAGAGGTGTTGCATACCCTGGAGTTACAGATGGTTGTGACCACCTGATGTAGGTTTTGGGAACTTGGGGTCAGTCCTCTGGGAGAGCAGCAAGTGGTCTTAACTGATGAGCCATCTCTCCAACCTGTATCTATAAACTTTAAGTTATTGTTGATTTTAGCAGCTTTATTTTCTTCTGAATTGGGCATGGTGTGTATGCCTGTAATACCAGTATTTGAGAGGCAGAGGCAGGAAGACCTGCTACACAAGGAGTTCAAAACCAGCCTGGGTTTCATGAGATCATATGTTTAAAGAAAACTGCTCTCTTCTGGATTAAATTATGATTATCAGTACAGAAATGACTTAAAAATCCCCAGCTCTTTCACATTTTGATAAACAACTTTTAGACATTAAGTGAAAATCTTGGGAGTGCTTTAATAGAATCTGCTGATGTTTTAAGACCTTTTGTACAGCTATCTGTAAATGAGATGAAAAAGCATATTGTGAATCGGGCAGCCACAGAGAAGCGATTTGAGGGTGGGTATTGAGACAAGGTCTTGCTTTTAGCTCAGGCCACCTCAAATCCAAGACCCTCCAACCTCACCTTTCTGGGTGCTAGGGTTGCAAAGCACCCACGTGGTCCCATGAAGAGAGTTAGATAGGACTGAGTCCATAGCCCATTTCTGTTGGATGTGTTGATGAGTACGTGGCAGGATTACACTAACAAGCAAAGAAGCTGCTGTAAACCAAAGCTAGCAAGAGCCATGGGGTCGGGTTGAAAATAAATATGCATTTATGAGACTTTATTGTCATCTGCCAAAAGTTGAAAATATTTTTATGAGCCCAAATAAATGTTAAGAAAACAAAACTTATGCTAGACTTGGTCATTTTATATGGAAGTAGGTCTCCAGAAGGTAGAACTTTCTAGATTCTACCCTTTGAAATATGTAAACCACACTCTTGGCCTTCGCTAAGGCACTAAAGTATTCTCTTCCAGTAAGATGGGGCTGGATTTGCAATCCTACATTTGCAACAGGCAAAGATCTGGAGTTGAGAAAAAAAAGCAAGACTTTTGCAAGGACACCTGGATTTAACGAGAGCTTTATAAGGGCTAACTCATTCCGACGCAGAGCAGGTACACAATGGTTCCTGCATGCTCCCAAACCCAGGGACAGCCCCTGTGAAATGTGAACAACTGGACACTGAAAGCAGCAAAGTTAAACTGTACAGAAAGCTCAGGGTCCGTGAGGACCAATTTGAGTTCTGCCCCAAACAGCTAGGAAAGCTAGTGTCATGTCTTTAAGTATCCACTAGGTGGCGGTGCAGGCCAGTTTCTTAATAAAGGGTGCATTGCAGGTTGAACAATACGTGTGTGTCAGGAGCTAAATATGTGTGTTGTCTTTACTGAATTGAGAGAGAACAGGGACAGTATGAGAGAAAACAGGGGGAGAGGTATTTTATGGAAGACAAGAGACTGGGTGCTTTGGAGAACATAGGGAATATAAGCATCACGGAATTATTTATTAACCCATTTGAGCATACTTCCAGTTGCTGCAATTTTCAGTCCCCAAAACGACATAACATCATCTCCAGAACTCCACTGGATTCTGATGAACCAGTTGTAACTAGACATGAAGGCGATAGGAGCACCCACCTCTCTGGCAAACAGAGAGAAACCTATTTGAAGAGCATACTCTTCAGAATCATAGCTAGAGAAGCCATTGCTGACCAAGGAGAAAGTGTAAGCAGACTGAGGGGAATGGATGCCAGGAAGCTCCGCCTCCCTACTCTTGGCCATGGGTGGTTCTGCTTTACTCTAGAGCTGGTCTTGTGGAATCCTTCTGGCTCTGTGTTCATTCCATGGTGTGACCCATCTAACACCCCAGCCCCAAACACTCTTATTTCCTCTGACCTGCAGAAACTCACCAAACCTTCCACAGTCTTGTTGGAACCAGCCCGTGTCCCTATGGGATACCTTGGGTTGCCTGTATACTCAAGGGAGACTTTGATTGGTTGGTTGGTTGGTTGGTTGGTTGGTTGGTTGGTTGGTTGGTTTTTTGTTTTTGTTTTTTGTTTTTGCCAGATCACAGCAACAAAGCAAGTATCATAGTGGGTTACCTTCTGGTTTCATATGGCCTAAGAAAAGATGCATTCATTATTTGCATCTATGAAGTTTACAATAGCATCAAGTCTTTAAAAATGTATGTATCTTAGCATGAAAAACATTGTATTGCTTATATATATATGATTTTTAGTATTATTAGTTTGTTGAAGTACATTAATTGTGTTTCAAATGTTTAATCTGTATCTTGAACATAACCTTATTTGCTTGTGGTATATTGTTTTGATTTTTCTTTCTTTCTTTTTTTTTTTTTTTTAAGCCAGGGTCTCACTTTGTAACCCCAACTGGCCTCAGACTCACAGAGATCCACCTGCTTCTGCCTCTGCCTTCCAAGTGCTGGGGTTAAAGGCATGAACTTCCATGTCTGGTCCAGAACACTCGTTTTAAATAAACAAAACCTAGTGCTATGCTGGGTAAGATGGGGCATGCTCTATAGAGGTAGAGGCAGCAGGAGCCAGAGCTCAGGTCATCCTGAGCTACAGAGTGAGTTCAAGGCTGGGGTTGACTACATGAGACCCCAAAATGAAACAAACAAATGAACAAAAGAAAGCAGCAAATGGATGTGTTTCCTATACACAACCTGTACACTGTAGCAAACCTTCAATTTGTTAAAAAGTAACAATGATGCATGTTGGAAAGACGGCTCTGTGGCTAAGAGCATTTGCTGCTCTTGCAGAGGACCTGGGTTCCGTCCTCACCCCCTACATGGTGGCTCACAATTGCCTGTAAAATGTAAAATTGCCTGTAAAATGTAAAATTGCCTGTAAAATGTAAAATTGCCTGTAAAATGTAAAATTGCCTGTAAAATTCCAGGGGATCTGATGCCCTCTTTCAGCCTCAGTGGACACTGGGCATGTATAAGGTACACATATACACAAGTGGGCACTCACACATACACATAAGAATTATAAAAACAGTAATGCAGTATCTAAGAATGCCATAAAATAAGATACACCTGTATGTCTAAAGCCAAACATTATTTCCTCACTTCCTGTTACCTTTGTGGTGGGCAGAATTCTGAGATCCTGCCATCTTGAGCAGGTGAACCTGGCCTGATCAAGTGAACTCTTTGGAAGAACATCTAGAGATGAGAAAAGCCATAGAGCCCAGGCACTTGCTGCAGGGGAACAATCTTCTGACCCCAGGAATGACCTCAATACTCCTAACAGAGGTCAAGACATAGGGAATGCCAGTGGCCTCCAACGGCTGAGGGCTTCAGTCATGTGAATCTGACTGGGAATGAGCTGGCTTTCAAGCTCCCAGGTAAGAACATAGCTGGCCCCCAGTTGTGTGTAGTCTGCTGAGAGCTAGACTAGAGATGCTTGACCCATAGAGACTAAGGGTGAGAAGGTAGGTGTTGAGCAGGTGTGTTAGTTAGGGTGATTCTTGCTGTGATAAAATACCATGACCAAAGCAACTTGGGGAGGGAGTTCCACATAATAGTTCATCATCAAAAGCAGTGGGGCAGGAACCTGAAGGCAGGAGCTGAAGCAGAGGCCTCGGAGGGGTGCTGTTTATTGGCCTGCTTTCTTATGGAACCTAGGACCACTAGCCCTGGGATGGCACCGCCCACTGTGGGCTGGCCCCTCCCACATCAATCACTAATTAAGAAAATACCTGCAGGCTTGCCTACAGCCCTATCTTGTGGAGGCATCTTCTCAATTGAGGTTCCATGCTTTCAGATGACTCTAGCTTGTGTCACCAGGAGGGGTGACACACACTGCAATCTTTGGATTTGGGAAGTAGCGTCAACAGTACTGTAAGTTCAGGCCAACCTGGGATTTCAGCTTTTTTCTCAAAAAAAGCGAACAAGGGTGTTTTAAATCGGAAGATGTGATAATTCATTTAAGTTGCCAAGTGTGATAGTTCATTACCAGAAAATGACCCTATATTGGCTTTCTACTTAAGCGTCAACCTTCTGAAGAGACCCCAGGGATGGCCTCTGAAATGTTTCTATCTGTCCCCCTCCCCCATTCTCACAGCTGTGGCTCAGACTTGGGATCCATCTTTGTCTACTGGGACCATTGCTTCTCAAAGGCGGCCAGTGGCCCTGGGATGAGATTTCAACTCATTTATCTTAGGCCTCTGATCCAGCACAATCACTTCCCCCCTCCCCACCTGCAAGCCCCATCTTCTCTCTGCTAGTGGGACTGGAAAACCTTGCAGAAAAAGCCAAATAAGTGATTTTTGTTTTAGCAGGTTTTGCTTATCTGACACGTTTAAATGTGCTCATACACATTCGAGATTTTAAACTTAGTATCAGGGTTACCAAGTGCCTAAGGGAACATCAATTAAGTTAACTTCATATTTTAAATATCTCTTTCATCAAAATGCCACCCACATGGCCAAACCTGCTAGAGTGAGTACCCATGATAAGAACACCTCACCTTGAATATAATGAAAATGTCAGACTTTTTGAAGTTCAGTAATTCAAATACTTAAAATATCTACTATAACCTCCAGCCACAAAAACTTGAAATTGAAGGTGCCATATTGTTTCAATGATCAGAAAAGCAGAGACATCCCATTAGTTGTTACTGAGTACATATAGTGTCAGCTCACAGATACTTTGTTGTTTGTTTGTTGCTGCTTTGAATGTGTGACTAACCTGCTCAGTCTGACTAGCTCCAGTGGCTCTATCTTTTCACTGATTGTATTAGTCAGGCTTTTCCAGAGTAACAACACTTATAGAATGAATGCATAAAAATTATTTATATAAATTAATGTCTAATAAATCCCATATATAATATATTCATTATATGGCTTGAAATTATATATATAATATAGGATGGCTTACAGGCTGTGGTACGGCCAGTCCAACAATGACTGTCTACCATACCAACAGGTCCAAGAATCTAGTTGTTGTTCAGTCTACAAGGTTGCATGTCTCAGCTGGTCTTCAGTTATACTGGAATCCTAGGCTCTAAGAGAAACAGGCTCTAAGGTCAGTGGAGAAATGGACTTGCTAGCAAGATCGAGAACAAGCAGGCTTCTTTCTTCTATGTCCATATATAGACTGCCAGAAGTAATGGTGTCAGATTAATGAGGTGGGTATTCCCACCTCTAGAAAGATCTGAATTAGATGTGTGTCTTCTCACTTCAAATCATTTAATTAAGAAAAGAATCCCTCACAGGCATGCCCAGCCATTTGGGTTTTAATTCCAGATGTGGTCACATTGACAACCAAGAACAGCCATCACACTGGTCCTTGAGTTAAATCATTTTTGTCTGAAGTAGAGCTTTTCTTTAGATTTCTTGTATTAATAAGATTCATGAAGGACAGACTCCGGAAACAGCATTGAACTAAACACTGGGCAGCTCTGACCTCATGGTGTGCCAAACTGAGGATGTGGTAGGGCTGAGAAGAGGAACATCTGTCTATGGTTGTGCAAATGTCACCTTGAGGTTATCTCAAGTCCCTGAAAGACAAATCAACTTGTGAGTTTTTCTGCCTTTCTGAAAAGAAGAAAAAAAAAAAAAAAAAAAAAAAGTAGGCAGCGAACGTTCAGAAAAATTCACAGCATTTCCAAAATGTAGCTTCGTTCCCACTTGGCATTCCTAAGTACAACTTCACAGAGCTTTTTTATCTTTCCTATGTAAAAGAGAAAATGAGAGCTTCGTTTCTAGTTACAGAGTGTTTCTGTGTGTGGCAGAAGGGAACTGAAGACAGGCTGTGGCTGCGAACATGAAAGGAACCAGTAGAAACACTAAGGGCTGACAGACGAACCTTAGCAGGGGCTGCCCGGCCTTGGTGGCTGTGAGACAACAGATAAGGGTCCAAGATGAGTGCTGTTTGTCAGACTTGCTCACTGGGCTCTGTTTCCATGCGCGCCTCACCTGGGAACGGCTGGTGGTGTTACAGTCGCCGGTTTCTCCTTAGTCTTTTATGCCGGTCTGTTCTGCTCTGCTCGAGTTAGAGTTGGAATTGTAACAATTTCAAAATGATTTTGGAACTTCCCAAGGAACAATGCTAATTGGGTTTTATCACCTGCTAGAGTCTGAATGTGTAATGTCCCTCAAGGCTCCTGTATTGAAAGGCTGGTCTCCAGGTGGCGGGACTATTTTGGGAAGTTGTGGAAACTTGGGGGGGGGGGGGGGCTAGGGGTGGGAACTGTGGAAATGGCCTTGGCTTGCAAGCTGTGTGTCCTTTCTCTCTCTGTGTCTCTGTCTCTCTCTCCCGTCCTCCTCCCCCTCTCTCTCCTCCCCTCCCCCTCTCCCCCTTCTGTCCCTCTCCCCCTTGCCCCCTCTCCCCCTTCTCCCCCTCTCTGTGTGGGGGTTCTCTCTAGGTCGCTGAGGCTGACCTGGAACTCTCTTTGTAGCCCAGGCTGACCTTCAGTTTGAACTCTAGTGCCCCTGGATCTTGAGTACTCGGATTACAGGCATGTGCCACCAGGGCTGATGTGTGCTAACTACTGATATTTTAAAATGCTACTTTTCGTCTCTCACTTGTGTTTTAAAATATCCAAATATTTGAACATTATGTTTACTAATTCATCCTGAGCACGTGTGCATACATTTATACATCCACATATACGTTTGCCTCTTTAAACTTCCCTTGAGTCAGTTATGTCAAGAGGAGTCGGATGCTGAGTTTAATTACTTTCATTGCAGTCTTCTTCAGATTGAAAATACAGGGAATTAAACACAATGGAAGTATGTATTCTCTCCAAAAATCACACTACTTAGCTGAAGTCTGTGGTGACTTTCTGCCAAAACAGCCTTTTGATATTGCATGTGATTTAAAAAAGAAATCTTCACTTAGTTCTAGTTGGGGCAGCTTATTGCTATAGAAGTCAGGGTGATTATAAGTTGATGATCTCACCCATTTCTGCTGGGCTTCTTTTGCTCCCTCCTCTTTTCTTTCTTCTTTGAGACAGATCCTTATTATGTATCCCTGTCTGGTCTAGAACTCACTACACAAAGGCCGGCATCAAACTCGGTTTGATCCTTCTGTTTCTGCCTCCGGGATCACAGGCATGTGCTAGCACGCCTAGCTTAGCTACCTCTCCATTTTTCTTGTGTGTGCCTATGAGTGTGGTATATGTACACACCCCGTGAAGGCCAGAGGCCCAGATAGCCTGATCCACCATTCTGCCCATATTCCTCATTGACATGGTTTCTCACTGATGTGAGCTAGGCTGGAGGCCAGCAGACCTTGCTGAACCTCCTGTCTCTGCCCAGCGCAGCACTGGGGTCATACATGTGTGAGTCACATCTGTGGGTGCTCTCCGTGTTTGTGCAGCAAACACTTTACTCTCTCAGCCATCTCTCCAGCTCCACATTTTATTTTTATTAGAGATGTGAAAAGTTTTGGGTGCATTTGAAAACATTCATCATTTGTATAACTGTTTATTGGCATTTGGGAACTATTTTTCAGCCTTTTTTTATAGGAAAGGGGAAAATAAATCCTCTATCCTATTTCAGGATGTAAATAGCCTCAAAACTTTTGATAAACAAAAGTAAATTGAAATCACCTCCTGCTCTGGCACATATCAAGGTCTGTGTGTTGGCAGTGGCACACCACAGGTGCCACCGACAAGGTTGACACTAAAGAAGGGGAAGGGACACGCCCTGCACATACTTACAACACACTGGGGCTTCCTTTCTATAGAATCCCCCTAGGACTGCAGTTATGGGTGCTAGTGAGCCACCATGTGGGTTCTGGGAATTGAACTCTGGTCTTCAACAAGAGTGTTAGGTCTCCCTGGAGAGATGGCTCAGTGGTTAAGAGTACTGACTGCTTTTCCAGAGGTCCTGAGTTCAATTCCCAGCAACCACATGGTGGCTCACAACCATCTGTAATGGAATCTTGCTGCCCTCTTCTGGCACACAGGTATATGTGCCAGATGGAGCACTTTCATACATAAAGTAAATAAATAAATATTAAAAAAAAAAGAAAGAAAGAAAGAAAGAAAGAAAGAAAGAAAGAAAGAAAGAAAGAAAAAGAAAAGAAAGAAAGAAAGCAAAAAGAGTGTTAGGTCTCAAACCCAGACAAATGGCTAACTTGGGTGCCTACTTAACATACCAAACTGGGCCTGGCCACTAGGTTCTCCCAGCATCCTTCAGTTCCTAGCTGTTGCAGGGTATGGCTGGCATACTCTACCCCACCATAGACTTCTCTTGCCCAGGAGCTGGACTGCTCTTTCCCCAGCTGCCTTTCCTGATACAATGCAGCTGGGTACCCAGCCCTTCCCCTTAGGCCTACCCTTTATGCTCCTGGCCTCTGGCCTCCTGGTCTGGCTCTTCTCTCTCCCTCCTCCTTCCCCTCCTCCTGCCCCCCTCCTCCCCTTTCCCCCTCCTCCCCCTCCTCCTCCCCTCAAGACCTAGCTCAGAATCTTGTTCACTCTGGACTCTCCCAGATGTCCCTGCCTCTGACTAAGTCTCCCTCATATCATAATAAACCTTCTCTTCTTCCATCATACTTAGGAACAGTCATGCTATCTGCCTGTCTGCCTGTCTGTCTTTTTCTCTCTTTCTCCTTTATTTTTTCATGCAAACAGCAGGTGTTCTTACCCTCTGAGCCATCTCTCCAGCACCTACAATGTATATTCATCATACCTGTCCACCACTACTTTCCTCCAACTTCCTCTGGTGCCCCCTAACCCAACTTCCTCTCAACTTCAGGTCTTACTATTTACTTACTTACTTACTTACTTACTTACTTACTTACTTACTTACTTACTTGAGACAGGACCTCTTTTTGTATCCCTGCCTGGCCTGGAATTCTCTACATAGATCGGCCTGACCTCAAACTCACTGAGACCTGTCTTCCTCTTCCTCTTCCTCTTCCTCTTATGTGCTGTAATTAAATATTTGAGCCACCCCACCTAGTCAATGTCCTTAAAAATTGTTACTATCTTCCTGAGTCCCATTAGTTCTATCTGAATGATCGATGTGAGTCCAGTGTTTTTGAAAAGGGGCAAAGACAGGAAAAGGAGACATACTGATGAAGCCCAGGGTTGAGTGATGCTCTCTGGCAGAAAACTACGGTATTTATTTAGGTTGGGCATGGTGACACACTCCTTTAATGCCAGCACTTGGGAGACATAGGCAGGTGGATCTCTGTGAGATTGAAGCCAGCCTGGTCTACATAGTGAGTTCCAGGACAGCCAGAGCTATATTGCGAGTCTGTTAGGTCCAAAGGAAAATCAGGGCAAAAGGCTAACTGTGGTGCCTCCCAGTGTGCATGCAGGCCCCTCTTCCGAATCACAGTAAGTACCTGTGCAGTGTGCCCTCTGGCACCCCGGATCTGGCACCCCGGATCCCTCTCGCTCTTCTCACCCCACCCCATACCCTAAACTTCTCCAGCTCCCTGGCTTCCTGTTCCCCAGTTTCTCATTCTTTTTTTTTTTTTTTTTTTTTTTTTTGAGACAGGGTTTCTCTGTGTAGCCCTGGCTGTCCTGGAACTCACTCTGTAGACCAGGCTGGCTCGAACTCAGAAATCCACCTGCCTCTGCCTCCCAAGTGCTGGGATTAAAGGCGTGCACCACCACCGCCTGGCAGTTTCTCATTCTTATGCAACGTTGGCCATGCAGTCTCTTGGCTCTCTCCCCCCTGTCTCTCTCTCCATCCTCCTCTCTTGCTGCCCCTCCACCATGACCCCGTTCACTTTGCTGGCCATACACACTGTCCTATTTTCTCTGGACTCTTTCAGATGCCTCTGGCTGTTCTCTCCCTCAAATCTATGATAAAAACCTCTCAACCATACCTTGTAGTGGTCATGTCCTCACTTTACACAAGACCCTGTCTCAAAAAAACAACAAAACTGTTTTTTTTAATTTTAATATAAAAGAAGGAAGAAGAAGTCACAACACATAGAACTCAAGTGGCCGAATGGCACATGCAAATTCTAACTCATCGATGATTACTAACTAAGTGAACTAAAGATTCTAACAAAAGCAGAGGTTGGCAGAATGGGTAAATAGACCTGACCCAACTATAACATGTATCTGTTATCGGAGATTTGGGGGAGCCCTGGCAGAACAGGGAAATCTGGCTCCCCTCTTGAGACCCTTAGTCTTATTAATAAAATAATTTAAAATAAGATAAAAAGAAAGCCCAGGGACAACTTTATTACAGTTCAAAAGAGAAACCCATGGCAGAAAACTGTAGATTTTGGCAGCTGCCTGGAGGAACATGGTGGAGAAAGGACCGAGAAAGACTTGCTAAGTGGGTTAATCCGGCACGGACCCAGCTGTGTGCGGGACAGGCGTTCACACGGAAAGGCGAGCTTTGCCTTGCTAAGGGGGTTAATCCAGTACGGACACCCGTGTGCGGGACAGGCGTTCACACGGAAAGGCGAGCTTTGCCTTGCTAAGTGGGTTAATCCGGCACGGACACAGCTCTTGTGCGGGACAGGCGTTCACACGGAAAGGCGAGCTTTGCCTTGCTAAGGGGGTTAATCCAGCGCTGACATAGCTGTATGCGGGACAGGCATTCACACGGAAAGGGGAGCTTTGGAGTAAGGAAGAAGCCCTTGGCATCAGGGGGAGAATGCTTGGAAAAGAGAAGAAAAGGGAAACACACTTTTCTCAGAGAAGCAGGTCTCCCCAGCAGAACTTCACGATGGTTCTGTAGCAAGTGCAAACCTGGCAGGCTCTCTGGGCAGACAAAGCTCGTGCCAACATTAAGGGAGTAAGTATTCATCTTGTCTTTTCAGGATGGCCTAATGTGAGCCAGCCTAAGGGGTGGTCCCTAGGCCAGGAAACTCTCAAGGGAAGAGGCAGTGACATGTCTCCACCCAGAGGGAGGTTTCATTCTTTACTATAACATATCTATAGGGTACATACCTTAAGTCCAAAGATGTAAACGAGTGGAAAGAAAAGAAAGGAGAAAATATACAACATAAACAATACCCCAAAGGGAAATAGACTATTGCAGAAGTTTGGTCCTGGTTCTTCCTCTCAGCCACATGCTCCCAGAAATAAGACTCAGACTCAAAACATATTTACAAATACTTTGGTCATATAGCTAGGCTCTTCTCTGACTAGGTCATAACTTATTATAACCTATTTACTCTAATCTGTCATGTGGCTGGTTACCTGTGCTCAGGTAGCATGTGTCTGTCTCATCACATCTTCCCAGAGGGATCCTGCACCTGACTCTATCCCAGAATTCTTTCTGCCTCCTGGATGTCCCACCTTCTACTGAGCCCTTTTCTATAGGCCACAGGTTTTTTAATTGGCAGGTGATGCATCCATGCAGTACATAAGATACTCTCTCTACAGACTATTTATATTGAGCCAAAAGAATAGACTTTATGACTAAATTGTTACTGCAGATAATGACATTATTATAATTATATAAATCGGGGGGGACTTCAGAAATGCAAACATAAACATATACATGCCTCCTACAGTGTAGAAGCCACTAGTGGTATACAGAGATGCCAATTACACAAAGCACAGATTGTCTGAATTAAAGGGAAATGAGGAATTCAATAGTAATAGAGACCTTAATGGTCCACTCCCAACAAAGGAGAGAACAACCAGGCAGAAGGTGGGTAAGAAAAGAGAGTTTTGGACATTCCTATGACCCAGTGGTACCCAGAACACTCCAGCCACAGCATAATAGGCATTTTTCTCAAGTCTGTTCTTTAGTATATACAGTATCCTGTGCCACGGAGAAAGCCATAATGAGGTAAAAAAAAAAAATTCATACAAAGATTCTCTTCTGACCACAATGAGATGAAATTAAAATAAATAAAGGAAGGAAGTTTGGGAAACCCACACACACACGTAGAAAGGAAAGACTATACTCATAAACAATGGGGAAATTTTCAAAGATCACAAGGGAATTTAGAAAATACTTCGAGATGAATCGAAGCAGATGTATAACATGGTAAAATGAATGGGATGTCGGGAATAGAGCTGATGCTGGGGTAAAGGGTCTGGGGAGGATGACTGTAAGTATGGGAGGGAGGGGGCTGGGAAGATGGCCGACAGCAGAGAGCTTGCCACACAAGCACGGGGGCCTGAACACACTAAAGAACCAGGTTTGGGGGCACAGACTCACACCCGCTGCTGGCAGAGACTAGAAGATTTCTAGGGCTTACTGGGCAGTCATCCTACTTAGTTAGAACCTGGCTCTGGAGACCGTCTCAGATAAGATTTCTTGAGGAACAGTACCTGAGGTTGACCTCTACCTTCCACAGCCCATACTCTCCTACATGTGGATTCAAACACACATCGCCCTCTCACACCCCAAAAGAAAGCAAGAGCAGCAGGAAGGACTCTTGGGGATAGTGGATCCATAAATCTTTTGCATGCGCAGTAAACACAGTCACACATGGCTTATTGTTCATATGTTGGTTTAAAAATAAAGTTGTGGCAGAGTGTGGTGGTGCACGCCTTTGATCCCAGCGCTCAGGAGGCAGAGGCAAGAGGATCTCTGAGTTTGAGGCCAGCCTGGTCTATGGAGGGAGTTCCAGGAGAGCCAGGGCTACACAGAGAAACCATGTCTCAAAAAACTGGAAAGGAAGGAAGGAATGAAGGAAGGAACGAAGGAAGAGAAGGAAAGAAGGAAGGAAGTCTGTTGTAGAGGCTGTCTGCATTTTATTGCTATGAGGAAAGAGAGGCCCTTGAGCGTGATGTTGGAGGTATTTCCACTGATTGGCACCCACAAGACCATCCTATAAAACTCCTATAGCTTTCTATAGAGGCTGTATGTTTGCTTACATTGCACAAATAAAGTATTTGATTTAGATACAGGAAAAAAAAAAAAGGAACAAAATATGGATGCCTAGTTCTGCTGCTAAACAACTTACAAGAGAGTTTCCAAAATAATTAAAGACATAAAGACGTTAAGGAAGACCGTGAAAGCATCATTATTTAAAGTAGAGGAGGAGGGTGCCTCTCACCCCTTTTCTGCAGATGTTCTGGTCTGAGGTTGACCTGAGTCGGGGTAGTGCATTCCTAAAGAACTCTGGAGTTCAAATGTTAGGATTAACTGCCTTCCCGGCTGTAAAAGGAGCGGTTGTTTAGCAATGAACGTGGCTGGGCTTTGAGCAAGACCAAAATGTCAGGGGTCAGGGTACTGAAAGCAATAGATGTCATAGGCATGAAACCCTGCTTTCTGGTTACATCCTGAGAAGACAAGCATTTGCCTTCCTGTCTCCTACCCCTGCTGTCCTGCTCTGGGAACCCCTCCCAGTCTCTTTGCATATCATTCAGGCTAGAGAAGCTGCAGTTGCAGGGGAGAGCCCAACTCAAAGCAAGAAGATACTTCTTCCAGATCTTCTGGAGTGGAGAACACCAAAGTGAGGCTTTCCCATTAAAACTGGAATCTCTTAAGTGCTATGTGCATCTGCGGAAGGTAAAGAACCTGGCAGCGCAGGTGGTAAGGAAGACAGGAGGGGAGGAAGAGGTGGAGTGGAGGAGTTAGGAACTTGGTGCTGAGGTAATTGGTCTGTGCAGATGACAGGCAGCTGAAGTTCTTTGGTTTGTTGTCGATCTGACTAGCATTGTTTACTTGCATCGACTGGTCCCACGGATTCTGTAATCCTGTACCTTGGCAAGTGTGCAAATTTTTGTAGAAAAAAAAAAAAAAGCCGTGACTTTAGATATTACTTTCTCTTTTTTTTTTTTTTTTTTTGATTTTTTTCGAGACAGGGTTTCTCTGTGTAGCCCTGGCTGTCCTGGAACTCACTCTGTAGACCAGGCTGGCCTCGAACTCAGAAATCCACCTGCCTCTGCCTCCCAAGTGCTGTGATTAAAGGTGTGCACCACCACTGCCCAGCTAGATATTACTTTCAATCAAACATCCCCAGGCATGTCTTAAAGAGAAATTGTTTCCTGATTTTATAGTAAGGAAAATTAACACCCGTGAATAAAAACTCCTGAAAAGCAGCTGTCTGCAGAGAATGGAGAAGTTGGAGTGTTGCAGGTCCAGAGGCTAATTACCTTAACCTGGGCTAGTTCTAGCCCCAGGAACAGTCATTTCTTGGCCGAAAACCTTTGAAGTCTACTGACATAGCAGACCAATTGGCTTCCACCACCTCCAAAGCTATGAAGGTCATCAGATGGTGTCTTAGGGATATGAATGCTGTGATTAGACACCATGACCAAAAGCAACTCGGGGAGGAAAGGGTTTATTTCACTCATATTTCCACATAACAGTTCATCATCAAAAGCAGTGAGGGCAGGAACCTAGAGGCAGGAGCTGATGCAGAGACCGTGGAGGGATACTGCTTACTAGCTTGCTCTGCCTTTCTTATAGAACACTGGCCCATCAGCACAGGGATAGCACCACCCACAATGGGCAGGGCCCCCTCCCATCAATCACTAATTAATAAAATACTCTACAGCCTTGCTTATAGACTGATCTTACAGAAGCATGTTTTTAGTTGAGGCACCCATTCTCTGATGACTTAGCTTGTATCAAGTTGACATAAAACCTGTCAGCACAATGGCATCTTGGGCCTGTGGAAAGCTCTTCCCATCTCCCTGTACCACCTCTCCTATGTACTCACTAAAAAATTTTAAAATTGTCTTGACTATGACTTTCTTTGTTCTGTAAAACTATAAAATGTCATGAAACTGCTTCCATGTTGAAATATGGAATTTGGGATAACCTATATCTGTGTTCCTAAGCTATGGTCAGTCAAAATGGCTCTGGGATAAACTATCTCTTATTCCATTTAAGATGAGAACTGTGGGTTTTGCTTTGACACACCAATGGTTTCTCAGAGCACTTTCCTACTGCCTGTTTTCTACTAAGACAAACCAACCCATCAAACAACCAATCAATCAACCAGCTAACCAATCAACCAGCCAACCAACCAACCAACAAACCAACCAACCAACAAACCAACCAACCAACCAACCAATCAACCAGCCAACCAACAAACCCACCCACCAACCAACCAACCAACCAACCACCAATCAACCAGTCAACCAACCAACCAACCAACCAACCAGCCAGCCAGCCAGTCAGCCAACCAACCAACCAACCCATCAACCAACCAACCAATCAGCCAGCCAACCAACCAACAAACCAACCAACCAACCAACAAACCAACCAACCAACCAACCAGCCAACCAACCAACCAAAAACCAACCAACCAACCAACCAACCAACCAACCAACCAACCAACCAATCAACCAGCCAACCAACCAACCCATCCACCAACCAGCCAACCAACCAACCAACCAACCAACCAACCAACCAACCAACCAACCAACCAGCCAGCCAGCCAGCCAACCAACCAATCAACCAGCCAGCCAGCCAATCAACCAACCAACAAACCAACCCATCAACCAACCAACCAATCAGCCAGCCAACCAACCAACCAACCAACCAACCAACCAACCCATCAACCAACTAACCAATCAACCAGCCAACCAGCCAACCAACCAACCAACCAACCAGCCAGCCAGCCAGTCAGCCAACCAACCAACCAGCCAACCAACCAACCCATCAACCAACCAACCAATCAACCAGCCAACCACCCACCCCTGTTTTCTAACACAATCAGACAGATGCTTAGATATGTGTTTGTAACAGTACTAATCAAGCTATCCCCGAGGGGAAGTAACCAAAATGCCTACCTTGTAAGTAACAGCTACACAAACCATGATGCCTGCACGTAGTTACTCTCCTTAAAGGGACAGAGTCATAGGTCAGTTACAGGTGTGCACACCTGTCATCCTAGATTTCAGGAAGCTGTGGCAGGAGAATCAGAAAGTCAAGGTCATCTTCAGCTACAAAGCCAGTTTATGGCCAGCCTGGTCTACAGAGTGAGTTCCAGGACAGCAAGGACTACACAGAGAAACCCTGTCTCAAAAACCAAAAAGAGATAAAAGGAAAAAAAGAAGAATTCTGACACTTTCAACGTGAATGAACCTTGAGAAAAAAGACAAAGGTTGTACAATTAGAGGCAGTACTTTTAATTACTTAGCTTTCCGTTACTATAACAGATACCCAAGACAACCAACTTATAAAGAGAAAAGGTTGATTTGGGCTCACGTTTTGGAGGTTCAGTCCATGATCTGTTACTTGTTCAGCAGTTTGGGTTGTTCTGGTAATGTGGGTTCTTTGAGTGGCAGAGCCTTCCTGGGCGCTGGTTGGTTTAACTCAGGTGACTAAGGTGACAATTAGCTGCCACTGGAGTTGCTCTGAGCTGTTGGCTCTTGAGTTTGTCCTCTCATGTTGATGAGGCAGAAGTGTATACAGAGAAGAGTGAGCAAGCAGAAGTAAGGTTTATTAAAGAAAAATCAAGAAAAACTGTGTGTGTTTATGTGTGTGTGCTGTGCTGTGTGTGTGTGGTGTGTATGCATATGTCTTCGTATGTATCTGTATATGTGTCTCTGTGATGGTTTGTATATGCTTGGCCCAGGGAGTGGCACTATTAAATGGTGTGGCTCTGTTGGAGTAGTTGTGTCCTGGTGGACGTGGGCTTTAATTCCCTTGTCCTAGCTGCCTGGAAGTCAGTCTTCCACTAGCAGCTTCAGCTGAAGATGTAGAACTCTCAGCTCCTCCTGCACCATGCCTGCCTAGATGCAAGATCCCACCTTGATAATAATGGACTGAACCTCTGAACCTGTAAGCCAGCCCCAATTAAATGTAGTCCTTTATAAGAGTTGCCTTGGTCATGGTGTCTGTTCACATCAGTAAAACCCTAAGACAGTGTCTGTGTGTGTGCCTGTGCATGTGTGTGTGTGCATATGTAGTATGTGTGTGTATCTCTGTGTGTGTGTGGTGGTGTGTGTGTGTTCATGTGTGTGTGTGTGATATGTGTGTGTGGTGTGTATGTCTTTCTGTGTTTATCTCTGTGTATGTCTGTCTGTCTGTGTATGCGTGGTATGTGTTTTTGTGCCTGTGTATGTTTGTGTCTGTGTGTATGTGGTATGTGTTTGTGTGTGTTTGTGTGGGTGTGGTGGTTGTGTGTCCATTTGTGTGTTTATGTGTATGTGCTGTGGTTTGTGTCTTTGAGTGTGTTTGTGTGTGTGTGAGTATGTAGTGTGTGAGGTTTATATGTCCGTGTGGTGTGTGTGTGTATGTCTGTGTGTATATATATATGTTCGTGTGGTATGTGTGATGTGTGCATGTGTGTGGTGTGTGTGTATGTTGTGGTATATGTGTGTGTGCATGTATGTCTGTGTATATGTGGTATGTATGTATATGTATATGCATATCTATGTGTGTATGGTGTATGTGGTATGTGGGGTGTGTGTGTGTGTGTTTGTGTGTTTATAATCTCAAGAAGGCCACACCATCATACTCCTTTGTTTAATGGCCTTTAATGGTGGGAACTGGACGGAGACTTGGATCATTTTTATTGAGATTGATCATTTGTAGAGCACAGTGAGGGCTGAACTGACGAGGGTTTCTCAGATACTGTTTTATTGCTGTGAAGACACACCATGACCAAGGTAACTTAAAAGTGAAATCATTTAACTAGGGGCTTGCTTACATTACAGGGTTGTTCTGGGAGCGTGGTGGTGGGAAGGGTGGCAGTAGCAGACAGTCCTGGCACTGGATCAGCAGCAGAGAGTTTCATCTTATCTGAAAATTAAGAGATAGGGGATGGGGGAGACAAAAAGAGAGGAGAGACAGAGAGAGAGAGAGACAGAGACAGACATCCTGCAACAAAGCCACAATTTATAATCCTTCCAAAACAGTCTACCAACTGTGAATCAAACCTTCAAATATATGAACATACAGAAGCCATTCTTATTCAAATTGCCCTGGAGGGGACCATCCCTCCTTCTCATTCACGGTCCCTCAACACAAGGCGACCATGCCTTGTTCATCCAGGCGGGGAAGTGCTTTGCCCTTCGCTCTCTCTTCTTATTGTACTCATTTCTCTGGCTATTGATGGAGTCACATTCCTCTCTCATTCTTGGACTTCATGGCTATTTACAATTTCCCAAGAGTCCTTGCCTTATTCCTAGGGATAGCTGATCTCCATCTCAGTAGCACATGATATGAGGAACACATGAGACAGCAAACCCCAAAAGAGGCCATAACTTTTGAAGGCACACCTCCATTGACTAAAAACTACCCACAAGACCTCACCTCTTAAAAATCTTACTGTCTCCATAGTTTCAAAGTAGGTGCTAAGCACTGAGCACATGAAACTTTGGATCTAATCTATAATTTAGCTTGGGTCAACATAAAACGGGTTCCAAACAGATTAAGAACCAATTCAGGGGCTGGAAAGATGGCTCAGGGGTTAAGAGCACTGACTGCTCTTCCAGAGGTCTTGAGTTCAATTCCCAGCAACCACACGGTGGCTCACAACCATCTACAATGAGATCTGATGCCCTCTTCTGATGTGTGTCTGAAGTCAGCTAAAGTGTACTCAAATAAATATAATAAATAAATCTTAAAAAAAAAAAAAAAGAAGAACCGATTCATTCTGCAACTATGGCTCAGAAATGTGAAGTCACATCTCACCAAAATAAGAGGCTACATGAACTTTTATAATCACAGAACAAATGTCACTTAATTAGTGAGCTACTAAGCACACTGGTGGGGAACGTCAGGTGGGTTGGTCAGAGTTCAGCGGGGGTATCTCTGAACAGTGGAGATATCTCTGCACAGTGGAGATACCTCTGCAGAGGTCACAGAGGCTGTCTGATGAGATTTTTAGTTTGGGGGTTTATGAAAAGCAAGTGGTCCACTAATTACAAATTAATACATTCTAAAGATTTTGCATGGATTAGATCAAGTACAGAGATATTACAGGATGTTAGATCAAACACAGAGACTGGTGATAAATGACTATTAAAGGATCTAGAAACAGCCCAGGATACACTGGCTCATGCAACACTCTTAATTTGCCACAATCTTAAGGTTCTAATCAGATTGGTCTGCAGAATTTTTAACCTAGGGACAGTTTTATTTCAGGAGTTCTTGTTTCATGCTTCCATGGTCAAAACCACAGAGGAAAAAGCAGCATAGGAATCACCAGGGGTCATCAGAGGAGAGCAGGACTTAGTTCTTAATGAGATCAGAGAGTTTGAATTGGGGAGCATGAGCAAAGTGCATGGCAGTGGCTGCTCAGTGTAGGCATATTGACTGCTGCTGCCACTTAAAGTGATAGCATGGTAAATCTAATGTGATTTACGAATGCAATACACATTTGTGTTTTGTAATGTATCTCTTTCAGGCGTTTGCTTTATCATTAAATATTAATGTTGATAACGGAAAATATATAATATCATTAATCTATTATGAGCAGCCTTTACTGTTCATTTTTCAAAGAGTTTTTATTTTTATTTTATTTATTTTTATCCTTTCTTCATTGTCGAGTGCCAGGATCATTCAGAAATTGAACACAATGGACAGGATTTAGGGAGTGGCTGGGGTGAGTGGCTTTCCTAGTCCTTCATAGAGAAGTTGATGGTCAAATAAGCTGTACCAAGCTGTAGGTGTGAGCAGAAGTTGGAAGAGGAACAGTGTGGATCTGCTCTGAGAGCAACAGAAATGTGGAAGAATCAACACAGTGGAAACCTGTTCTTTTGTTTTGTATGGTTTTGTTTGAGACAATGTCTCACTATGTAGCTTTGGCTGTCTTGGAGCTCTCTCTAGACCAGGATGGCCTTGAACTCTCAGAGATCCATTCACCTCAGCACCCAGAGTACTGTGATTAAGGATGTGTGCTACCATGCCCAATATAACTTTAAAAAATATTTATTTTTATTTGTGTATATGGGTACTGTGGAGACTGCAGTCCTGGCTCAGGAGAGAGAAAATGGTCCTGGATTTGACCTGTTTACAGGAACAACAAAGATAACTAGCTTCCAAGGTCAGCTCAGAGCTTGACAGACGTGGGAGAAGAGAGACCAGAATTTACTGACTATGCAGGACTTGCTAACTGGAGGTAAGGCCAGAGAGGGCCAGCCCAAAGTACTTAATGATGGTGGTGCTCTTTTTAATAAACTCACCACTATAAAGTAGTTCTCAAAATAGATCAAGTAAAAGGAAGTCTAATGGATCTAGGTTTCTGAGGTGGCAATTGCATTGCTTTTCATGAAATATTCCATATATATATATTTGTTCCCGTGCTATCTTTGTTTCCTAAGCGAATGCTGACAAAGCCCACTGCAGATCCACCTGCTCCAGCAGGTGGACCAGCAATCTAGCGTGTACATTTTCACCCATGAACTACAAACAAATACCTACATGCAAATCTGCGCATGGATGTTTTAAGCAGCTTTATTCATAATTTCTGAAACTTGGAAGTGAACAAGGAGCTTCACATGAGGCAAGTTTGTAAACTAAGCCATCTCTATCACAGAATACTGTTCAACGCTAAAGGAAATGAGGGCTCAAGCCACAGAAGGACATAGAAGAAAGCTGACCCAAACTGCCAACTTGAAAAGCTATGTACTGCTTGATTCCAATAAAAAGATCAGCGGTTACCAGGGGGTGTGGGGGACAGTGGGGTTGATCAGACAACCACTGTCCCTGCAGACTCCGGTCTGCATTTTAGTTCCAAGGCAGAAAGTCTTTGTTAAAACCTACAGACGAGCAGTGGTGGGGCATGCCTTTAATCCCAGCACTTGGGAGGCAGAGGCAGGTGGATTTCTGAGTTCGAGGCGAGCGTGGTCTACAGAGTGAGTTCCAGGACAGCCAGGGCTACACAGAGAAACCCTGCCTCGAAAAAAACCAAAACCAAAACCAAAAACAAACAAACAAAAAAACCCCAAACCAAACCAAAACAAAAAAACCCCCAAAACAAAAAACAACCCTACAGACGTAACACACCCAGAGTGACCTGCATGGAACCATGGACTTTGGGTAAGTGTTGTTTGGAATAAATTCTAGACCTCAGAGAAAGAGAGCACCACTCCAAGCGAAGGGTCTTGACAAAGCAGAACTTTACTCCTGATCCAGAGGCTGCACTCTGAACTGCAAGCGCATAAGCGCAGCAAGCATGTCTGTGCAGGAAGCACACTGGCATTTTATTCTAACGCCTGTGGTCACTCACTTCTTTCCCCACTGTCTGGGTCCAACCTCACAGTCTTTTCCTATTGGCTAGCTTTAAAGAGACTCAAAGATGAGGAAGGGGGAAGGGTTCAGCCACTTTAATCCAAGACTGTACCAGGGCCTTTGTGCAAACAAAGATTTTATGGGGTGGGAGAGATGAAAGGTTTGAATTCTTTGTCATAAAAACGTTTTATAGTGTTTGATAGAAAAGATTCACGTTTAATGTTTCTTAGAGCTTGCAGCAGTCCCGCAGTTGGTGCTCCACGTGAGGTGGAGGGTGGAGACAACAGAGGACCACGCCCACAGAGGGGTGGGGCACGGGCAGGAAACCACTGAGTATGCCTCTCTTAATTGTACTTTAAAGCTAACCTTTTTCTAGAAACAAACAACAAAAATAAATACACACACACACACACACACAAATCCGAGTTTAACTTTGCTGTGGTGGCTCTTATATGTAATTTCAACCATCCAGAAGTGGAGGCAGGAGGATCGGAAGTTTAAGATCATCTTCTGTTACAAAGTCCAAGGCAAGCCTGGGTTACATGAGATCTTGTCTCAAAACAAAGCAAAATAAAAGACACCCCCCCACACACACTTTTATTTTAAAAACAAAAAAACAACATTACTGCATTATCAGAGGGGTAGAAAGGATTTGTTGGGGGTTAGGACATTGCTAAGGGCTCTGTGATCACTCCGGCCGGCCTTTGGGGATCCCAAGACTGTGCCCCGATAGAGCAGATCAAAACTACATACACTCAGAAAGACCATGAGACCTGGGGAGCAGGACCAGGCAGCACAAACTTCTCTGGGTAATAAAGTGATCTCCCTGCCCCCAGTCTATGTGCATGTTCTTGAGGTGTATCTGGAGGTCAGAGGTCAACTTCCAATGTCATTCCTTGGGACCATACGCTTTGTTTTTGATAAGAGTCTGTCCCTGGCCTGCAGCTTTCTGGGTGTGCTAGGCTGGCCAGTGAGCTCCAGGAATCCCCTTGTCTCCTTAGCAGGGACATCCATTATAGCCACACACTGCCTGCCTGGCTTCTTTTTACCTAGGTTCTGGGGCTTACATTGTGGACAAGTGCTTTTCTAAGTTGTCTTAGCCTCTGAATTAGTCTTTCCGCCATCAAGGCTGACAGTATCTTCCAGCAGTGTAGGCAGTATGACATTGGCTTCTCATGTCGACACCTAACAGTCCCCTCACCCCTTGGTATAGAGAGCCCAGATGGAAAGCTTTCTCTTAATATGTGCTTATTGGATGAAGCAGCCACAGGGAAAGTAGTTAGGATTCTCTGATCTTCACACCCTAGGCACAGAGGGAGGTGGAGGTGAAAGGCCAAACCTACTCCATCTTGGGACTAGCCTCCATTTTAAAAGATAAAACCCTGAGAACTTGTCCAACAGCTGATCCCAAGCTACAGTCAAATACCAGGAAGGACTCCAGAGCTCGTCCTTGGCCAGAGTTACTGCCTAGCTACTTAGCAACCATTAATCAAAGATTAGTCTGACTGTTTCAGATGTACTTTCAGACTGTTCATGATTGTATGTGGCTTGCTTCAGAGCACCCGCCTGTCAATAGTTACTCAATTAGGCACTTGCCTGGCTAAACTCCCCTCGTTTGCTCACCATTTCGTATAGAGCCTTATCCCCCTAGAAGCTTGGGGCTGCACCCTCCCATTCCGCTGTCAGAGGCAGTGTGGCCCAAGCTCGAGCCTGTAAACAAAGACCCTAATGTGATTATGTTAGAATTGGCTCCTTGGTGGTCTTTTGGGGTTCACAAACACTTCCTGACACAATAGAGGGCCGACTCTCAGCAGAAGAGTCAGGGCTGCACCGCTCCTTCAGGCAGGCTTTATGGCTGAGCACAGACCTTGGCAATAATTTTCATGCCATTGACAAATGAGAAATGACAATTCTGGGATGTCACTTTTTCCTAAGGAAGCTTGCATAAGCATCTCAGTGCCAAGTGGCATGACACAGTCTTTCCCTGTGCGTCATTCATTCTCGAGGGCTTCGTGTGCCTCTCAGGCAGGCCCTCACAGGAAGACACCCATGCACAAAGGGTTAGCATGGGGGCGACTACCTTCTGGAGAGAAATCCCAAGGCACAGCTGTGGGTGGGGTGAACTGAAGGCTGCAGTTGGAGCTACAGTGGGACTGTTACAGAAGGGAGGCCAAAAAAAGGTTGTATATTTCCTAAGGCAGCTGTGGGTGGTTAGAAAACCCCAGAGGCTCATCACACCACGCTCAGTCCAAAGAGGAGCATAGCGATTCGATCAGTGCAAAGCCTTCCTTGAGCCCGGGGAACAACAAAGGCATCAGCTAAACAGAGTAGTGGAGGCTTTGTGGAGAGACTCCCCTTAGTTCCCCCAACAGGAGGAAAGGGGCTGGAAATGCCTGCTCTTTTGCAGCTCCTGGGCCTTAATCAATGTTGCTGGCGTTCTGAGACCAAAAGGGCAGCCCCTGGTTTTCCCAGGAGCTGGCCCAGCATTCCTGACAACTTTAGGACTGGGACTAGCCAATGCTTTTCTCCACTCACAGATCGCTGAGACAAGCTGGGCCCAGTAAGTCTTGAGGACTTGAACCGGCACCCCGAAATTGCAGTTTTATCATAGCTGGATATAACTGGGGGACAACAGAACCATTTGCTTAATTTGTAAGGTCACTTCCGGCCCTTAAAAATAAAAGCAATGACTATTCATGAAATACAGTTCACAATTCCAGAATGTACCACTGCATTGACCCTAGAAGGTCTGCAGAGAACTTAAGGAGTGCCTGTCATCGGGACACAGAGATAAATCCGATGGGATGTAAAAAGGTGCAAACATTTTGGGAAAACCAACTGGCTGTTTCTTTAAAAGTTAACTCTAGGGAACAGGAGATGGCTCAGTGCTTAGACGCACATGTTGGGCAACCATAGGGACCTACGGTTGAATCCTGACACCCACTTAATATGCTGAGTATGGTCTTGATATGCCTGTCTCCCCAGGTCATGGAGGAAAGAGATAAGGGGCTTAATAACTGCTAGCCTGACCAAAAACCATGAGTTCCAGATTCAAGGAGAGACCTCGATTCAAAGGAGGAGGTCAGAGAATGATAGAACAGGGCGCTCAGCATCATCCTCTGACCCATGTTCACACACCCATGTGCACATATACCCCTCCACATATGTGCACATATGCCCCCTTACACACACATGCATATACACACCTCTCTCTCACACATACACACATGTCTGCACATAAACATCTTCACATACATGTACACATATACAGCCTCCTCAACACATGTGCACATATATTCCTCACATATGTGCACATATACGTCTCTCTTCTCCTGCAAACATATGCAGTATATTCCCTATGCACACACAGATGCACATAGAAGTTAAATATAAATTTACCTTAATACCTAACAACTCCGGGTTCCAGAAATAAAAACATACATCCCCATAAAGACATGTACACAGACTTCTACAACAGTGCTACATGCAGTGGCAAAAAATGGGGAAACATTTAGATGTTCACGAGCTGACAAAGCGCTAAAATATTCAGTGCTACGTTCATACAATGGACTCAATTGTAATATAAAAGAAATGAAGTGTTGATACATGTTACAACACAGAGGACCCTCGGGATGGTTGAGATCAGTACAAAAGACATCTGTTATATGATTCTAGTTGTATAAAACAGCTACAAGTGTAATAATGAAATCAAACAGGGCCTATCTCGCCAAACAGTCCCACAAAGCTTGAGGACAGCTCTGGCTTTGACTGGCTTCTCTCTCTCTCTCTCTCTCTCTCTCTCTCTCTCTCTCTCTCTCTCTCTCTCTCCCCCTTGACAGGGTTTCTCTGTGTATCCCTGGCTGTCCTAAGCTCACTCTGTAGACCAGGCTGGCCTCGAACTCAGAAATCTGCCTGCCAAGTGCTGGGATTAAAGGCGTGCGCCACCACTGCCCGGCCCGACTGGCTTCTCATACTGAGGCTGCCTTGCCCAGCCACATGGTCAGGAGATGTGAAGCCCTTATAAGCTCATCACAACCCACCTCTCATATGTAGTGTGGACAGACACCAGGGTGGCCAGTGAACAAGTGTGATTTTCCCAGGAAACTTTGGGTATAGAAAAAATAGAAATGACAGATTTCTCCTGTAATATTTTCCCAGAAACATTCTCTGTCGCATTTTTATGCCATATCTTTTGGCAGACAGATGGCTAAGGTTTATGTAATCCCTTCTGCGCACATTTAGGTTACCTCCAGTGTTGTTGCCATTATCAGCTGTGTGTCAAAGAACAGCCCGATGCCAAGCTCTGCCCGTGCTCTGTCTGTACAGGGCAGGTGTCTGGGTTTATTCACTGGATGGTTCTAGGCTCTCACTTTCTATGGCAGTGCCATGTCTCCACCTTTCTTCTCACCTCTTAGAAATCTGTCCTCTGGCGTATCAACTTCCAGTATGCACAGCTTGGAACCTCACCGAGACAAGCCATGACTACCACACAAATAAAATCTCGTTTTAAAAATCGGGCCCATTTCACTTAAGTAGGAACTGGGGAAGGTAATCCTAGGATGATGACATCACTAATATTTCTAACTCCTGGGCTGTACCTGGGATGTGATGGTGATGCCAACTCTGGCATCCTCAGTGATTTTCATTGTCCCCAAGGTGGCCAGAAACTTGCTTCTCTGTCCCCACATTTGCCCTATGTGCAGGAAGAAGCCACTGCTGCCACAGCAGAGAACAGAGCAAACTGAGCATAAGCTATAAAATCTTGTTCCACCTAAACTCTTTCATGTATCTGGTAAAAATGGTAACTGTTGGAAATGCTCTTGGCCCGAGGCAGGACACCTGTGTAAACAGCAATGCTCTGGATAAAGTGTGATAATATAGATATTAAATATGCCTAAACTCTGTATGCTTAGTCTCCAGTGTGATGCCCAGAGGTGGGATTTTCTGCAAAAATCCTGGACCCTGAGGGGTCTGAGCTAAGCAATGGATTTATGTGTTTGTAACTGATCCATAATTGAAAGCATCATTGAGAAATGGCAGAAACCAGTATGTAGGGCCTAGTAGGCAGAGGTAAATGATGGGGGTGTGGCCTCGCAGTGTACCCTTTTCCTAGTCCCTCCCTTTCTCTCTCTGCTTCTTGGCCATATGAAGTGAGCAGCTTTGGTGCTCAGAATGTGCTTACCATGATGAACCGTCTTACAAAAGAATTGAAAGCAACAGCCGGTGGCCACGGATTGAAACCTCTGACACTAGAGATCAAATTAATCTTCTGTGATATATTATTGCATTGGAGTCCTTCAGGTGCATACCCAGGAGTGGTAGAGTTGGAGCATATGGTGGATTTAGATTTAGCTTTTTGAGAACCCTCCCCATCGCTTCTTGGCCTTTTGGCTAAGGTCAAGTGTGGAGAAACCTCCCCACTGTGGGTAGACTAGTCGACACTCCAAGCACGGTGTGGGAGGCTCTTCCTTGGTACTTATTGATTTGCTTCTGCATCTCTGTCACACTGATGAAAAGTGGGTCATCCAGAGCTTTTTCTATGTTCATTTCTAGAGCAATAAATACGAATATAATACTGAGACAGAGATGAGAACACTGAACTGAGCAGTCAGTGACTGGGCCCCAACAGTGTCCTTTCCACTGACAGACCACACAGTCTTCACCCAGTACTGCTTCCTCACCGTGTGCATCCGGCTCTCCAGCAGCACCAAACAAGCTAGTGAACGCAACTAAATAAAGCACTTTGCAGTCACAAGTGAGAGTTCTCCTTGCCAAGATTTTTTTTTAACAAAGTGTTTGTAAGTTCATGTAATTTAGCAGAATGAGAACTAATAACCTCATGTGTTTAGAAAATTACAGAATTACAGTTTCTCCCAGTAATAACCTACGAGCAACATATTCGTTCCCTGCCCTGGGTGACAAGCTCAGCTATCAAGGGAAGAGTTCAGAACCCAGAGGATATGTTCAAACATATTCCTCTCTCTGCAGTGCATCTGCACTGTTCAACATAGCCTCCAGAAATCAGATAGAAATATTTCTCTGTTAGAAGCAATTTCTTGAGAAAAATTCTTCAGGATACCCAAAGCTTTCTGATCTTCTGGGGGAAATGCTAGCACCATTGTTCCACTAATCTATGCAGCAAGCATATTTTGTTTTGGGCTCTGTGTTGAGTTCTGGGACTACAGAATACAGAATACACCACTGAGGATCTCCTGCTGGATGGCCATGCAGTGTTGAGGCTGTGCCAAAGATGCTCAAACAATACAAAATATCTCAGAAACAGGATGTGTTCATTTTGCTGAATGTCAGTGAGTCCTTTGTATGGCTTGTGTATGAAATGTACCCCCAAAGGGTCCTGTATTGAAGGCTTGGTTCCTAGCTGATAGTTCTTATCATTGAAAAGAGATTAGGTTGAGAGGGCTCTGAGCTAATCCATTGATTAATCCATTGATTGATTCATGTTCTGATGGAGTTATTGGAAGGAGATAGAAAGTAGGATGTAGGTCCTGACTGGAGGTCGGAGGTCACCTGGGGTTAATCTTATGCCCCGCCCTTCCTATCTGGCTTTTGCTTATTGGCTTCTAGATGCTGAACAGCCATTCTTGCTTCTGTAATAGTCTGCATCATAGATGCATGGAGCCAGATTACTGTGGACAGAAGTCTCTGAAACCCTGGACCAGAATCAGTTCTTCCTTGTGAAAATTGTTTTTCTCCAGTGTTTGTCACAGTGATGAAGAAACTAACAAAACGATAGAGGCTCAGGTGTGGGCCATGAACTGAGTCTAGAATCTGGGGGTATCCTGGAGTACCTCTTGTCTACTCATAGGACTTTTGACTCAGTGGTGATGTGAGCTAAATTTACATTTCCTTCAAGGCAAAGGAAAACAACCGCATGAAGATTTGCATAAAGGAAGTTTGCTACTGTGATGGGAAGAATCTTTGCCCCATTTCTCAGTGCTATGAGTCCAGTGTGATAAGGAAGTCAGGAAAGTAGCTGAGATTTCATAGTTTCTTTAAGGAGCTTGAATTGTTTAAATCAAGTTGCTATGACAACCCCCGCCACACCTTATCCGCTTTTATTGTACACTTATTTATGACCCATAGGCCTCTGCCACCTGTCATTTTGAATTGTACAAAATCAGGTGGCCCCCAGGCCAAAGGCATGGTGAACTGAGCTCTGATGGACTTCACCTTCTCTGGCTGTGTGCAGGATACAAAGCATACAACCACAGCAGTGCAGATCTGTGTACATCCTGTAGTCCAGGGATCCAGAGACTGCTCTTACTGCTGCATTCAAACAACGTTAAATCTTCATTATGGAGTTACGTTTTTTTGTTTTGTATCAAATGTCAAAAGAAGTTTGCTTAGTAATATATTCTAAAAGTCACAAAGTCAAACTTAATCCTAATATTAATTTTAATCTCAAGGTTTGTTTCCCATTCTCCATAGGTTGGTTTGTTTGTTGAGACAGGGTTTTACTATATAGCCTTGGACTTGCTATGTAGACCAGGCTGGCCTTGAGCTCACAGAGATTAGCTTGTCTCTGCCTCCTGAGTACTAGGATTAATGATGTGCCTCCATGCCCCATAGTTTTTATTCCTTGGTTAAAAAAAAAAAAGAAGAAAGAAAAGAAAAGAAAAGAAAAGAAAAGAAAAGAAAAGAAAAGAAAGAAAGAAAGAAAGAAAGAAAGAAAGAAAGAAAGAAAGAAAGAAAGAAGGAAATGTCCCGCGCGCGCACCTCTCGCCGGCAAGAAGACACGCTACGCAGTAGGCTCCGTCTACAATTCAGCTTTATTGTTGCCGTTGATAGCGAGAGAACCGCGCGGGCCCCAACATGGCGGTGTTATATAGCTCCGAGGCAGCGTGTCCCCCATTGGTTGGCGCGCCCCGGGAGTGGGCGGTGATTAGTCGTGTACACCCATAATGCGCTTCGGGGTTTTTGCGCGCTATCCGTAAGTTTCCTCAGAGCGACAGCGCCATCTAGTGATGGCGAATATTCTAACCGCTCCTTACAAGGAAAGAAAAAAGATTGCAAGAAATAGTCTTTCCCAGGAAAGAACACACCAACTGGTTATCTGATATGAAATGATCATCCCTGAAAACATATATATAAGTAAAATTAGTCTACAGCCATACCATCCTGAACGTGCCAGATCTTGTCTGATCTCGGAAGCTAAGCAGGGTCAGGCCTGGTTAGTACTTGGATGGGAGACCACCTGGGAAGACAGGTGCTGTAGGCTTTAAAAATAATTAACATTATATAGAATGAGCAGGTTATATAGAAATTTATATATAGATATAGATAAATACATCTATATCTTTATCTATATATTATGCAAATAACAACAATTAATGAAAGAGGCCATATATTTGAAAGAGAGTAGGGAAGGGTACATGGAAGGGTTTGGAGGGAGGAAAGGGGAAAAAAAGACATAATTATAATATCTCAAAACCAAAAGAAACATTTTAAAAACTATTATTTCTTCAAAGATTTATTTATTATATGTAATAAAATGTAAGTGTAGCTGCCTTCAGACACTTTTTCTTCTCTCTCCAGCCCTGCTCGCTCCGGCCCGATTCGCTGTAGCTGTCTGGGATTTGAACTCAGGACCTTCAGAAGAGCAGTCAGTGCTCTTAACAGCTGAACCATCTCTCCAGCCCAAAACCATTTTTTTTTTTTTTAAAGACATATTTTATTCTTCTCTGTTCCAGCAGTTGCATGGCCACGGGGAGGTACCTCCTGAGCCTTGTAAATTTTGGAAACTTCCCTTGAGTCTTACAACTCATCCTGAGCATTCAATTTGTTCTAAAATGCTGGGACGCAGCTCTCCCAGAACCAGAGACTTGCAGAATAGACTAAGCTAGGACACCAATTCTCTAGAGGTTGTTAGAGAACGCTTAATCAGGGTGAGAAACGGAGCTTGAGAAGGACACAGGGCAGCGGCAGGGCGTCTGGGATTGGGTTTGCAGCAACCCTGCTGCGTTTTTGTCTGGTGAATGCCTGAGCCAGGGGCCCTGTCTCTTTTAGCGCCCTTCCAAGCTGACAATACCTCTCAAGACACAGGGCGTGCCACCTACTGTGGCCTCTTTGCTAGAGAATAGTCTGGGGAGCAAGGGCTCAAGAATGGCGCTGCAAAGACCCAAGCAGACGAAAACGCACGGGTGAACCTTTGTCGTGGCCACGTTAATGCTGACAGCTCGTCCCTCTACTCCTTCAAGGAGCCATCAAGTCCTGCGCAGTCCGGGAGGCTGCAGTGTGACCCCGCGCTCTCGGGAAGGGGCGGTCCGGGTGTTCCAGACAGTCCCTTACTGCCCCCATTTCTTCCTCTCCAAACCTGGAGATGTCACCCCGGGAAGCAGGGAGGGATCCGTAGCTGAGGTCAGACTTGGTGGAGGGGATGGGGATGAGCAGAGTCTCAGCCTAGAGGTTGGAGGGGGTCCGGTGGGGTCCTGGGAAGGAGCAAGTATAGTGGCTAGACAGAGGGCGGCAGTCTAGGAACGAGGGTAGTGGCGAGGCCCTGCGGAGAAAGTGAGAGACTTAGTCTTAGGGAAGAAAAGTGGAAAAGAAAGTGTAGAGGTGGCCAGGGTGGGTAGGTCCCAGAAGTCGGGAGCGGATCCCCACGCAGTGCTGGGACTCCAACGCTGTGCCCCCAGGCTGCTTTCTCCTCCCGCCGCCCCTCCCCCTCCCCGCCCCTGGAGCTGCGGAGCGGCGACCCGAGCGCAGGGCTGGCGATGGCGCGGGCGGCGGGCGCGCGGGGCCGGGCTGCACGGTGCGGGCGCTGGCGGCGGGGCGCGCTCCTCGCCTTCGCCGCGTGGACCGCCGGCTGGGTGCTGGCAGCGGCGCTGCTGCTCCGCGCACACCCGAGCGTCCTCTCGGAGCGCTGCTCGGACGAGAAGAGCCGGCGCATCTTGGCTGCGCTGGTAGGTCCCGCCGCCGCATTGCCCAGTGTCGCGCGTCCAGGTCGGGTTCCAGACATCTTCTCAGGGTCCTCGGAGTCTATGTCACCTGCGATGCTGCAGCATCGTAGCGACCACTCCATCCTGGGATAGGGGGAACTGCGGGGGTGGGGTGCTACCCGCCAAGGGGAGAGGAGGTCCCTATGCGCGCATGAAATACCCAGGCAAAGAGCCAGGAGTTAGCTATGGGCCATCCAGGGCATCCCTCCCTTTTCTCCAAAATTAGTCTTGCGTCCCGGGACAGTATTTATGCCAGAAAGTTTGCAGGGCGATTCCTGGTCTGTGGTGCTTACATCCAGTTCAGGTGGCCAGGTTTGGAGGATACACCTCTTTCTTAGGCTATCTTGCCCCTTAAGCCACCGACCTTCGGTGATCCCGTGGGGCAGCCGGATCACCCCCACCTGATCAAACCCCATTGTTTGATTGTTGCTTGGGCTCCTCCTGGTGGCCCAAAGACAAGGCCTTTGACTGTTCGGGTCCAGAGGAACCGAGGCAGACACCTCCTAAGGAGCACCACACGCCATGGAGACAGCCTGGTCGACTCTGTTCTGTGCTCTGCCTTAGTCCCTTAAAGAGGGAAGGTGAGAGGATTTTCACCGAGCTGCTCCTTAATTAGGCTGTTGTAGATACAAAGAAACATCATATCAGGGGGCTGCTGAATGGGGACTGGCCTTTCCTCTGTGAAGTAAAGTGCTCATTTTTGGTTAAGTAGCCTGTATTTGTTCCCCACCGTGATTATTCACGTTCTAAAATCGTGACTACCTGAGCATTTGGTTTGAAGCCTCCAAGAAACTCTTGGGGGGAGGGGTTTCAGTCCACTTGCTTAAAAAGGTCTTTTTTTTTTTCTTTTTGTTTTCAGATTGTAAGAATTTCGAAACGGAATAAGTATTAAGCATTGAACATTTTAAAAGGATTTTTCTTCCTCCTCCTCCTGCTCCTGCTTCTTCACCACCTCTACCACCACCTCCTCCTTCCTTTTTTCCTCCCCTCCTCCTTTCCTCCCCTCTTTCCCTCCCCCTCCCTCCCTCTTTCAAGGAGATTGGGAAAAATTAAACCACCAAAGCGTGTTTCCTAACTAAATGTTGCTACTGTCATCACGTTAACTTGCTTCCTCGACGCAGGGACACACGTTCTGTCTACTGCTCACTGCTTAACTGAAGTTTCGTCAAGTTTTAAATTGCAAGATTTAAACTCTAACAGGCTTGCTCTTCTTGCAGATGGGAGCATGAATTTCCCCAGTATTCATCTAAAAATCCCCCAAATAAACTTCTCTTTTATTTTGGTGAAGCTTGATGACTAAGACAACAACATTTAATAGTTTGGCTAAGACCCAGGTCCCATTTACAAACTTAATATAATCTTGTAGATTAAAATAGGAAACAAAGCCCATTATTTATTTATTTACCTTTGGTCACGCTGAGAAAAGCATAATGGAAATTAAATTGCTGATAGGATTTAAGTAATTGGTGGCCATAACTTTCTCAGCATTCCAGGCTGTAAATTAAAACCAATTCTGTTTAGAAGCTTTACCAATACATTTTCAATGCAGCCATATGGGATCATTTTTGGTTTGACAGAGAGCTGAAAAGATTGTTTCTGTCTTTTACAGCTCTCAGTCTTAACTCTTGCCAAATTCCCAAAGCAGTTTTCCCCAAGTTTGTTGGAGTGTCAGGTGAACTGCTGTTGGAGGCCTTGTGGATGCTGTGTGTGAGCTGTTCTTTGGGAGCAAGTGGCCCTCTTTACCTTCATGTGGCCTTTCCTGGTACTTTCATTCTGCGTTTGCTGAGCCAAAACCAAGAAAGTACCCTGACTCACTTTACCCAAGATCTTAAATCAGGGCAGACTAAAACACAGTTCCAGCCAGGCAGCTGCCAAGCAGAGGTTGGCATTGTGGCTTCTGAGGACTGGCTCTGAATCGTGCCTCTGTGTCCTGGCTTCCCCCGCCACTTTGCATTTTGCCTGGCTTTCATCCTACATAATAAAAGCGGTTGTTATTTTTCTGACTGGCCTCCAGACTCTCATTAGCTTTCACTCTGAGTACCCAGTGCACATAAGAAATTAGAGCCAAAGGGAGGTTCTCTCTGGCAGAGCCAAGAGTCCTGGTGAGTCTCCCATGCTGGCAGTCTGTATTCCCAGGCCTGAGTGTCAGGTGGCTTTGCTGGTAGTGGGGGATACTTACCTGCAGAATACAGCAACCAGGTGGTAAAGAGCTGGCTCGAGGATGGGGTGAGGGGCTGCAAGTCCCCAAGGGTTTCCAACATTTGAGTTGCTTAGAAAGCCAGCTTGACTTGTTTTGGAAGCTTCAACCTTTGGATTCCCAGTTTTCCTGCTCCTTTTGTGTGACTTATCACACCCCTCCTGGGTTGGCTGTGAGGGTGTTAGGGCCTTATTTCTCTGGGGAGCTATGTGTTGAGGCTCTGCTGGGCTGAGGAGTGGCTGGAGAGCATTCATATGGACACTCCTAGCTTTTGCAGACAGATCACTGTAGGGAGCTGAAAGCTCTCTGCCAGTTGATGTCCATGCTGCTCGGTAGCATAGCAGAAGTGCAGACTGTTTCAACTTACCCCTTTCAACAAACTCAACTAGCATTTGCTGTTCTCAAAGATGGGAACATTTAAGCCCACTGTCCTGCTTAATAGTGTTAATATGTTGAGCATTCAAGACCCTGGACAGTAGAGAGCCTGAGTTGAAAGCCTCTACACTGCAAACCCAGCTTAGGGGGTTCCTCATCCTCCACAGCAATCTTCCCATAGATTGTGATATTCAGAAACCTTAACTGCCTCAGACTAGTTAGGTGCTATGGAATTTAGCACTATTGCCTGCATTAAAGATTCTGCTTATTTTATTTATTTATTTATTTTTTAAACAGGGCAGACTCTTTTCTCTCTCCCTCCATCCCCCGCCTCTGTGTGTGTGTGTGTGTGTGTGTGTGTGTGTGTGTCTGTCTGTCTGTCTGTCCTAATAGAGACTGCACAGGCCTCAGGGAGCACAGCAGCTTGGACCTCTGCCCAGAATGATTTCCTAGCAGTGAGCAGACCCTTTCTGCAAAGGGTCTTTGCCACCCTTGTAGAGGAGGGTTTGCATGATGGGATGATGCTTGCTGAGATTCTGCAAGACATTGTGTGGCTTCCTGGAGAAGAACTATCATGAAGTCTGAATGCTTCTTATGTAGGACTTAGTGCTTCTTTAACACTTACCAAACTTCTAGGTGATCCAGTCTCAAAATGGTCAGTCCTGAATAGGCACATATGGGCAATGCCAAATGTACTCAGTAGGTTGTATATACATGTGATATATATATATATAAAACATTATACATTATATATCATATGTATTATGTTATATATTACATATAGTTATATGTTATGTTATACATTAATTATATATTATATGTTATATGTTACATATTATATATTATATATCTCATATATACACGTGATATATATGTGTGTGTGTGTATGTAACTATACTATTAAAAGAAGAGGTTATGAATTTGGGAAGGGTACATGGGAGGAATTGGAGGGGGAGGGAAGGGTGAGAGGGATGTGATGGTGTGTGTGTGTGTGTGTGTGTGTGTGTGTGAATCCATAAGAAAAACAGATTCACTATGAATTTTATTAATACAGAACGTGTCAGCAGAGGTGTCAGGGAGTTAACTCAGTTGGTAAAGTATTTTCCTTGAAAGTATGAGGATCTGAGTTCTGTTTCCAGAACCCACTTATAAAACCAGGCATGGTTGCACATGCTTGTATTCCTACTGATGAGGAAGAAGAGAAACAGCCCAATTTTAAATACAGACTTAAAGAAACAACTTTTGCTGAAACAATAGATTATGCCGCTAACGAACTAACTCAGCCTTTAGCACTCACACGATTAAAGTTTCCAAATTACCCTTTAAACTTGCAATTTGTATGTTGAGTTTACTGGTTTCCTATTTGCTGGACTAAGTCTTTCTCTGTATTTATCAGGCACAGACATGCCAAGCTCCAGAGAGTGTAGTTTAGCCCTTGTAACTAGCCAGCCACAGCCTATAGAAGACAGGTGGGAACTAAGTGGCAGAGCATCGTGACACAAAGTAACAGCAGCTGCTCTGCAGTCAGCACACCCAAGTGCTTGCTTCTGAGTGCACGTTCTTAGGTGGATTTCTTTCTTGGGCTGCTGAGAAGTGATCATAGTCAGCAGGCTTGGAGGCCTTCGGTCACTCCACTTTACATCCTGCCCTTTTTGACACTAGGCTTCCCAGCAAGAAGCCAATTCACTGATCCCTAGAAAGAGCTTAGGTTTTTACAAACTCCGCAACCCCCTAGTCTGATACAAACTTAGTAGTAAAACCATTGTTCTGAGCATCCCGTGACTCCTGTTTGGAAACTGCCCTCCAAATTTGCTGAGGTGAATTTCCCGGGCATTTCATTGGTGAAACAGATTTGTCTGTAAAGCAATATGTTGGTGAACCCAGCACAGATGCTCCATGGCTGTCTGCTGTCTAATGGGAGGAGAGAGAGAGAGAGAGAGAGAGAGAGAGAGAGAGAGAGAGAGAGAGAGAGAGAATGAATCCTAGGATACACCGAGGAGTGTGGGGAAGTTTTCTGGGAATTTGACAGGTTGGGAAGCATGTCATGAGATGGGACAGAATGACTGTTTTGGGCGGGGTTTGTTTGAGACAGTGTTTCACTCTACATAAAGGCTGGTATCGAACTTATGGTCTTCATTCTGCCCCGGTTTCCCCAGTGCTAGGACCATGGTGTAAATCACTGTGCCAAGCTTGAAATAGAAATTTTTTGACTGGTGTGTGTGTGTGTGTGTGTGTGTGTGTGTGTGTGTGCGTGCTCATGGAAATATGTAAATGCATCCTACAGAGCACATATGGAGATCACAGTGCAACCTTGGGTGTTGGTCCTTACTTTCTACTTTGTTTGAAAGCAGGATCTCTTTGTTGTCTACCATGTATACCAGAGAGTCTCCTGTTTCTGTCCCCTCTCCAATCTTGCCATAGGAGTACTAGGATTGCAGACTAGTGCCAACACATCTCCAGGTCTTCATAGTTATGCAACAAGCATGTTATCCACCAAGCCATCCTCCAAGCCGTGGAAGAGTATTTCTAATAGACTCTTCCAATCTGGCCTTAGACCCAGACTTTAATTGCTCTTCATTCTAAAGTACTCTCTCTGGTTCTCTGGACACGTGTGCTTCGTCAAAATGTGGGCTGGGCCTCTGCACAGCTTGCTGTGACAGAACAACCCTCTGCTTCATCGTCCAATGACGAGGCTCCTCTCACTGTTAGCACTGAGGTCAGACCATGTCCTCCAAGAAGCCCTGAGCCCACTCTCTCATAACCAGATCTGGGAAGCTGGAGAGGGGAGCTTACATTGCCCAGGAATACTGAGCTAAGGACTGTACTGACTTTGTTGGACCTTGTGATATCTCCTGTGACACTGGACAATTGTCCTCATCCTTCATGTCCAGAGGCAAACCCAGCTTGACTCAAAACTAAACTGCATTGTATTCTGGTCCTGTCCATACTGTGCTGAGATATCAGTCAGGAGCCTGCAAAGTTGTCATTTCTTCTGTGAACTAAGCATGGGAGTTGCAGTGGGGGGGGGGGTGGCCCCATGAATACTCACTCACAAATGTGTTAATTTGCAAAGTTGTCAGTGTTAATCTGTTTGTGTCAAGATGGGGACTAAACCTCAAGGCCTTGTTCTAGACCAGTCTTGATGGGATCACTGACTCCGGAATCTGCAGGTGTGACTCAGGACTGTGGCAGTGACAGTCACCATTTGGAGAAGGAGCATCTGCTCCTCCTGCCACACACTTTTGACTCATAAGCAAAGGGGAGCAGCTCTGTGGCTGGCTGGGGGCACAGTCAGGGCCCAGCTTGTGACCTGGTCTCCAGGGCTTCTTCTCTAGGCTTCATCAAGGGACTGCCTCCTCTCTCTCTGTTTTGCAGCAGCACGGTGAGATTCTGTCTTCTCCCCTCACTACTCAGACACTCCTTTTTCAGTTCTGCCCCGAACCTCGTACAAGAGCAATCTCAATTAAATTACTAATGCAGCAACATTAGAGAAATGCTTGTGGAACTGATCCAAGGCACCTTTGGGCATCACACAGATTCTCTTGTTGCTTTTTTTTAAAATCAGGCTTATTATAGAGACGTGAAACTGTAAATAGGAGATGACAAAGGGGAAACCCAGACGCAGACACTGGATGACATGAATGAATGACACATAACGTCGTATGACCACATCTCCGCACTCACTGCTTGTCTTAGTACCTACCCTTCCCAAGACTATCTGGAAGGCCTCTGAGAAGCCTGACTGGATGTTCCTTATGTGCTGTGGGAGCACATGAGCAAAGAGTGACTGACACTGCCTTCCCACACTCACTTCCTGCCCCTGTGCCTTGGAAAGGAGTCCCAGAGCTATGGTCAAAAGACAGCATTTCCTCCACACTCTGTCAAGTCCCAAGGACACAGTACAGGAGCCCAATGTCAAGCAAGGCCATTCAAAACAATTTTACCTCAGTAGGTTGATTCAGTTTCCTTATGGCTGTTGCTTTTCTAGACATAAAAATTCAACCCAAGGAGGCTAGGAAAATGTCTCAGAAAATGTGTTGTTCATTTTGTACAAGTATGGGGACCTGAGCTTAGATCCTCAGTGAAAGTCAGGCATGATGGTGTACACCCGTAGCCCCAGCATGGGGGTAGGGCAGAGACAGGTGGAGCCTGGAATCACTGGCCAGTGGGTGTAGCCAAATCAGTGAGTTCCCAGTATATTGAGAGAGTCTGTCTCGAAAAATAAGGTAAAGAGCAATACAGGAAGAAACTCACAGTTGACCTCTGACCTCCATATGCACAGGCATACACACCCACCCACTACCACCTCCACCTCCACAACCTCCACCACCACCACCACCACCACCACCACCACCACCACCACCACCACCACCACCACCACCACCACCACCACCACCTCCACCTCCACCTCCACCTCCACCACCACCACCACCACCACCACCTCCACCACTACCTCCACCTCTACCACCATCACCACCTCCACCACCACCACCACCACCTCCACCACCACCACCTCCACCACCACCTCCACCACCACCACCTCCACCACCACCACCTCCACCACCA